>JAQPPZ010013821.1:0-78982 GCA_028583015.1 Wollemia nobilis
ATATATATATATATATATATCTCGAATGTCTATATTCAAAATAGGGTCAAAATGGTATGCCACAATCTCCAACATCGACATACTTAGTAACTAAAATATATATAGCAAAAATGGTCTCCTAGACCACATCCTATCCCATCAAACCTCTAGAGCTTTGGGTATCATCATCTCTACTATGGAGTGGTGGCGGTCAAAACTATCCCACCTTAGTAGTTGCCCTAGAAGTAGTCGCTCTAGATGTAGAGTGGGACGATGACCCTAAGAGAATAGGACCCACGATACCAGTAGGTATGGGAACTCTCTTCTATACTAGTACCACCATGAAGTACATAGTCTAATAGAAGATCATCTGCTAAATAGCTCGTAGTAACTCATCCCCTGATCGACTTGACTGGGAAGATGTTGTAGCCTCAACTCCCTGAGCCACTTGTGCTTGAACCTATGCTAAATATACCTCTAGAGACTCAATATTAGTCTTATGCAAGAAATTCTCCTCTTAGAATAGTCAGATCCACCCGTAAGGTAGCCATATCACTACTCTTCCCCACCTCCTCTATCATAATGCCCCTATTGGGCAAGTTAGGTCTTCTCTCCTACTAAGGAGATGCTCTCCCCTCCCGTCTAGTCCTCCTAGATCTTTCATCAGCCCTAGATGCCCTCTCCCACCTCATATGGTGTTGATGCCTACCCCTAGTATGAGGCCCCTCTCTCCTAGAGGGTACCTGTGTCCTCTAATACTACTTTTGGATAGAAAAGCATCAATGTTGTCAAACCTACTCAACTACCTGCTCTACTGCAGTCCTCCACCTGGTAATCCTTGTAGGTCATATCCTAGCATGCCACTCTCTATATCCGTTTGTCACCTCAACATAATTTATATCAACCATAGTGGCCACCTCGTTATCTGGTTCAGGATCCATAAAACTATGCCATATTGAGAGAACCACTCACTATGGTAGCATCCTGAGTCACCCTAGAAAACTAGACATACCTAGTCCTAGGAATGTCCTGCTACAACCCAAATTGTCACAAAACTTGGTCGATATGGTGCAACTCCACATTATTATGGTCCATATGCAACCAAATAACTCAACTCATGTGAGCTACCTCATAAATATCCTCTCCCCACCTTGGATGATCTCTGTAATACCTCCATATGATGTTGTCTACTGTCAACTCGTCCAAAAGCCTCCTAGCTATGTCAAGAGAATTTTGACTCCTAAGAGCTCTATGTGGAAACACATAGAAAACCCTAGGTCTCTCTACGATCACCCTTGCCAATGGAAGCCTTACTGGTCTGTACACATCTACATGATCCCATGACCAAAAATGTAGGAAGGAAGGGGTAATGTTGCACCACCCTTGTATACGATCCTAAAAAGAGTCCTATACAAATGGCATAACATAAAATGACCCCATAATAATGGTATCCCCTACTCCCTCATGTCTGCCATAACCTCTACCATAGTCCAGGGTATATGGAAACTACTGAAGTGGCTCAAAATAAATCCCCCAACAATCACATTGAGAAAAACTATCAACTGAGAAACCCCATCTCTCTAGCTCAAGAGCTCAATCCCAATGCTTCCCTTATTTAGAGGGAAGTTAGGATCACCTGTCAATATCTGGAGTGCCTACTCCTAATTACCAGAAGCAATAATAAATATGCCTCTGATAGGCACTATTAGAATCCTCTAGATGTCCTCCAATGTAGGGGTCATCTCCCCTATAGGTAGCTGAAAGCAATAAGAACCCGAGTACCATCGCTCAACCAAAGAAGTTAGTAGTTGCATGTATACTGGAACTTGTGGTATTTTTTCCACATGTCTCAACTTGGTAGCATCTAGAGTCCCTCTCTCTACTGGTAAAAGGGCATTCAAGTCAGCCTAAAACCCATCGTACCTCCATTCCCAATTCTTTAGTTCTTTCTTCTACTAACAAAAACAAACAAAAAAATAAAAAATTGAATCAGTAACTTGTCAAATAAACAACTCTATTTATATCGGGTGATTTTCTGTGATATCGAGGGATTTATCTGATATTAGTTAGTTTTGTGCGATATCGGTCGATTTTATCTGATATCGGTCAATTTCCTATTATATCGGGTGATTTTATCTGATATCGGCCAAATTTATCTGATATCAACCAACATCACCAAAATCAGGCCAATTTTACGAAAATCGATCCGATCTTGTAGACACGGCCATGCAACGATGACCGTGCCCTAAATACAAAAAATTTCACTAAATTAAAAATAAAAATCCAATAATTTTAAGCAAAATTAGTCTAAGATCCTTACCCATATCTAACTATCTCTCATTCACACCAAATCGGTTTGGTGTGGAACTTCTGCCATTTCCCTAGAGCTTAATTTAGAATAACTGCAAAGTAGAAATGAATTAGGTTTTACCCTAATTTTTCTAATTTTATTAAAATTTACCCTAAATATGCAACTTTCGAGTTTTTCACCAAACTTGGAATTTGGTGTAAAAAATCAAAGGGGTTATCATACCTAAAATAGCTTGACAATAAACTTGGAATCATCAACAAAATTTGTAATAAAATTTCACTTTCTCGTAATGTGTGTCATATTATCTTTAATGCATTTTTTTAAAAATGCACAAAAGAGGGGGCAAAATGTAGTGGGTTAAAATTGACCCACATTAATAAATCCTAAGTTAAAAATATTACAAAAATTAAATTAAACTATCACCTAACTTGTTACCTCAATTTTTGTGCCCGTTGCAAGTTTATTTTTAACCATTGTATGAGATCAGATGATTTTGTTGTGAGATCAGATCACATGATCTCATCCAAAACTAAAAATTACCTTGTTTAGCAAGGCGAAAAAAATAGTTGCAACTTCTTTGTCCTTACCTGGCCAATTGCATGATAGTTATGGGATTGGCTCGAATGATCTCATCCAGAATAGGGGAAGTTGTAACCTTCTTCATTTTTAGCCCAACCTCTCAACCTATTCTAATCTATTTAATCCAGGCTCCTCACCTTAGATTCCCCCTAGAAAATTTGTATACTTTTGCTCTGTTATTTTGTATTTTTGCTATGTTTTTATAGGTTGGATTTGTGCATCGGTTGGATACGTACATGATCGTACCACCCAATATCTATATAGGACCAACCGATCTCAGAGAAAATTACCCGATCTTGTCTACATCAACAAATTTTGCTATTCAGCTACTTGGGGGCATCCAGACCTCACTATTTGCATTTTCTCTCCCTGTTTCTCATTCCTTAGATCATATTCATTACCTTCTAGACCATTTTAAATCCATTTCAATTTATGCATTAGATTTTCATTCATTTAATATCACTTTTCATGAATGTTTATGCATATAGCTTAGATCTATATCCATTTATGTAGTTATTTCAAATTCTAGCTCATTACTTAATCTAATCCATCTTATCAAATGCATGTTATGCTGTGAATTTCCTATTTTCTATGTTCAATTGTTGAATTGTAGGTTTTTATTTTGATTGGATCGACCGATCACAAATTGGACCGATCGATCATAGGATCGTACCACCCGATATCACCCTAAACTGATCGATCTTGTCTGCATCAAGAAAAAAGTTGCAAAAATTAGCCATCCAGATCTGAGTTAGAATTTCAAAACATTTTATAAGAATTGCATTGTTCATTATTTCCTATTTTTTTATGTTTTTTATCTTCATGTGAATTAAAATTGCATGTAGAATAGTGTAGTTGCATATTGGCCAAACTAGGTGTATGTGAGACTATCTAAAAAGAATACATCAAACAAACTCCAAAACCTAGGTGTGGAAACTGCCATAAAATATTTCCTGGTGAACCCACCCAATTCATCAAAAAATCACCAAAGAGGGCATGACTTCAAGTGCCTCTCCTCTGAGGTGTAGACCTACTATTCTCCCATTCCCCTTCGAGGCACGGATCCATTAGCCTGGAGGAAAGGAGTGCGAGAATTTTAGAGCTACATTCTTTGGTGAACCCGACATGAATAACATAGGCATCTTTCTGATTTATAAAACACAAAAAAACATAAAAATCCATAAAAACAAAACAAAAACAAAAAATATCATTCATCAAAACTTGCACATTTTAGGTTCATTTCATAGATGTTAAATTTCAACATAGGAAGAGTCAAAAGTATAAATGTTAGAACATTATTATCCATTGAGGAAATCTCTCTAATAGTTGAAAATTCTAGTATTCCATCTCAAGAACAGTGGGCTGAACTCTGGGAAATATTAGACATTATAAAATCCAAAGAACCAAGACTTAGCCAAATTAAAATGTTTGACATAGCTAGAATCATAGATCCCGATAACGCTTCTCACTACTTTGATATTCAAAGGGCATGTGAGAGGTGGTTAATGGATAAAAGAGCAAGTATTTCTTCAACTATTTATACCTTTGATGATTACATTGAAAATGCCATAACAATACATAGGTTTCTAGCACATATAGAAGATCAAGAAATAGTCTTGGAAAATAAGAGAAGATTCCACAACACTCCTAGGGTAGTCCATTATCGAGAGTATTGTCATGAACTATGCTTTTGTATGCTAAAATATGAAACTGATAGTATCACCATAGCCCATTTTATCAAATTTTTAAAATCCAACTTTCAATTTGAGGAAGAACATTATATGTCACCTGAAGAGCTTGAACCTATCAATGATATCTATAGACTCTTTCAGGAAGATTAAGTATAATATCTAGAACATTATAATTGTATTTTCTGCTTTGTTTTCAAAATTATAAAAAACCAAAAATAAAATATATTATATATTTACATATTTTCATATTTATATAGGTATATATATAACATATATACCCCAATAAATTGAGCATATATATATATATATATATCTGCAAGATAAAAACATCTTAAAAACAAAAATACCTAGAATTTTGAGAAGTGGTAAGCAATTAGAATCTGATTACATGGAGGAACAAGATCAAGAAAACCTTGATGATAGAGTTCAAATAGAAGATGATAGAATTTTAGAACAAGGTGAAGAAGATAATAAAGAAGATGAAATAGATGATCCAACTAAGCCTTATATGGATGATGAAGGTAATGTCAGTTTTAAATCTGTCCAACACTTTGTTGGGTTTCTAAAAGAAAACATAGATGTCATTAATCATGTGATACAAATAGAAGGTCAGCTTCCTACGGGAGATTATTCAACGGAGGCTGCTTTAGAAGCTACTTTCTAACTACATGCAAATCCATTAACTTACATAAATAGAACAGATCAAGATCAAGCTGGTACATCCAAAAATATAAATCAAAATTTAAATCAAAACATAGCAAAACCACCACCAATGACAAATTCAAATTCTAAACAAAAACAACATTCTTATGCTTCTCAAGCTCCTAATCAACAAATAGCTACATCACAAAGAGCTAAGAAAATTCAAAATACCAATCATCATCAATAGAAAGTTCAACAAAACACAATCCCATATAAACTTCACAACACTATTCCCACAAACACTTTGCACAATAGTATTTCAACTGGAAATCCTCATGTGACAACACAACCTTATTATCAAAGACACAACAACATGGTGCAACAAAATCAATTTTGTGGACAACCACAGGGGCTTGAAGCCATGGTTAAACAATTGGCTTCACGTCTAGATCAAATGGATCCCTACCATCCCTCATATAGTTATAGAGAGATGTGTAGCCAACCCTTGGATCCTATTGTGGTTGCTCAACCATACCCAAAACATTTCCCTATGCCTGTCCTCTCGATATATAAAGGAACCAAAGATCCTATTGAGCATATTCGCATGTTTAGGATAGCATGTCATGATATTTCTTATGATGACTTGTTGTTACTAAAAATATTCCCTAAAAGTCTCGGAGGCATGGCCTTAGAATGGTATTATCAACTACCAACAAATTCTTTGAGAAACTTTGAAGAGACAACGGAAATGTTTGTTCACCAATTTAGTGCATACATAGAAAGACATGTCACTATTAAGGATTTATACAACTTGAAACAAGGGAAATATGAGAGCTTTGCTTAATTCCTAGCCAAATGGAGGCAACTTCTAGGAAAATTACATTTTACTTTACCTCATCGAGAAATGTTGGAAATATTCATTGGCAATTTACAAGAACAATTATCCTATGAACTTGCTATAGCTACAATGACCTCTTTTGATCAAGCTATAGACTTAGAAATAAGGGTAGAATATGCCCTTATTAGAAGAGGCCAATTTAAGAAAAAGGATGAAGATAAAACTTCCAAAAATCAATATAAGAATAAACAAGTAGTAGGTGATGGAGTCACTGATAGTAGAAATACCTCAAACATCAATACTACAAAAGTTGTAAAGAAGTTTTTGTTAAAAATTCTTGATAAACCTCCAAGAGAATTCACAAAATTAAATCAACCCTTAACCATGATTTTGCCTCAATTATTAGAACAAGGTTTAATACGGTTGCCAGAGATACGACAACCGGATACCACTATAGCTAGATATAGGGCTGATCTACATTGTAATTTTCATCAAGTGGATGGACATTCAACTAATTCTTGTAAGTGGTTGAAACATATGATACAATATTTGATTGATAAAGGTAAAATGGAAGTACAACAATTTCCCACAAACAATAATACTCAAAATAATACCCAAAAACAACCAACTCAAAATGCAAATCAAAACCTAGATATTTTTCAACATCCTTTACCCAAACATGGTAAAGAGGTTGTAAACCAATTAGAACATCATAATGTTCCTCCTCCAACTTGATATGTAGGAACCATTAGTAAATTTTTGCCACAACAAGATTTGTAAACCTCCTATGTACCTACTCTATCTGTAGTCACAACTAGACCAATACAATATTTTCAATATTCATCTTCAGAAGGTACAAAAAGTGACACAAAAACATAGAAAGTGAGACAGAAAGTGAAATAGACATCACCTCAAATAATTCCAATAGTTCTGAAGATGATTTAGATTGAATTCTTCCCATCACATATTTATTAGTTCTAGAAGAACCATTCCCTAGGAGAATGACCACTCGACCCTCATCTCAACAAATGCTTTCAAATGAACAAGCAGAAAATGCTAGACCTCATTTTGGTTATTTGCAAAACAATAATGTTGTAGGTACTATTGGAGCCATCACTAGACAACAAGACCAAAATCAAAATTCTCAATCACAAACTCAAACTCAAAATGAGAAATCAACTCCATTTGTGTTAAAAGCACCTACAAAAGGAAATAATATATCAAATACACAACAAAAATCTCCTTATGACATTAATGAACAATTGACAAATATCACAGCTAGAATTTCTCTTTTGGATCTTTTAAGAACTTCATCTATCCATAGAGAGGAATTAATGAATACCTTAAGAAAAATGATGGTACCTCAAAATATAGAACTTGATGTTGTGGTAAATGTTGTGATTTCTCAAGGAATAAATTATATAGATTTTCAAGATAAGGATATTCCTCCTCAAAGCATGTATAGAGATAATCCTCTATACATCACATCATTAATTGGGGATGTAGGTGTTAAAAGAGTTTTAATTGATAATGGATCATCATTAAACATATGCACATATGACTTTTTCCAAAGATTTGTATTTAGAAGTGAATATTTAAAAAGAACTAAAATTATTATCAAAGCATTTAATGATGAAACTCAAGAAACATGTGGAGTATTATTGATTCCATTGCAAGTTGGTCCAAGAATCTTAGATACGACCGTGTTTGTTGTACATTGTCCTACATCGTACAACATCCTTCTAGGTCGACCTTGGATCAACACAATGAGAGTGGTACCCTCTACATTACATCAATGTGTTAAGTTTGAGTTTAAAAACCAACTAGTTACTATTCATGGTGATCCTAGACCATTTGACATGTGTGCTATGGCAGAACCAATAGGAGTCCCATTTTATCCTGCTATATCTTCAACACACCCTAGTCCACCTTCATCATCTAAACCTACACCATATAAATCTACAACTAAAGAAGATAGTCCTTCTACTTCATATCCTCTTTTGGATGAAGTATTATCGGATTTATCTTCAATACTCACAACTTCAGAACATAATAATTTTACCACTCAATATTCCCTAGTGTTATCTCAATTACCGCCATCTCCCCAAACGATGGGCTTGCCACAAAATTTGGGAAGTATCTATCATGTTGGGAGTTGTACCTTTGTCTATGCAGGGTATGATTATGGTAAAATTAATATTGTGAGTGTCACAATTGATCAAAATGGTTTTGCTAAATGTTACTTTTCTAATGGATATATAAAATCAAAACAAATGATGTGTAACATGGGTTATAGAGGTAAAGGTTTAGGACCTCTTGAAAATGGAATACATGAACCTTTAGAAGTTGAGGAATGGCCTGCTCGATGTGGTATTGGTTACATTCCTACAAAAACCCAACCATTCCCATTTGAGGATGATGACCAACTTGTAACATATCAAGAATATTTAGCACATCAAGAATTCTTCAAACCAAGTAGGAGGATATACTCTTGTAATATGTTATCAATAGCATACCTATACATGATTGCTAAACCAAATGAATATTTGGAGGGAGATATATTTCATGATATTTCTCTTGATGAAGTTTTAAAGAATAAATTCTTCTTTGATGGGTCTATACCATGTATAGCCCACGTTGAAGCAACTACCCCTCAAGAAGAGTTAGCTAAGTTAACCTTAGAAGAATTACAAGAAATGGGTGTATCACCTACTCCTCCTAACTTTGAAAGAGAATTAAATATTGTGGTAGAAAATATTTTACAAGTCAACATTGGAACAGAAGAAAACCCTCACATGGTCAAAATTGGAGCAGAATTAAGTGAAGAAAGACAAAACCAATATATTACATTTCTCACAGAATATACCGATGTTTTTGCTTGGACATATGCAGATATGCCAGGCCTAGATTCTTTTGTGGTCATGCACCATCTAGTAGTGCACCCTGATGCAAAACTTGTAAAGCAAAAACTTAGAAAAATGCATCCTAAAGTAGCACTGCTAGTCAAAAATGAGTTAGAAAAACTTTTGAATGTAGTTTTTATCCAAGCTATTGACTATGTTGATTGGATATCAAATGTTGTTCCAGTAACCAAAAAAGAAGCCACTAAAATTAGGGTTTGTACTAATTTTAGAGACATTAATGTTGCTTGCGTAAGGATGACTTTCCTCTCCCTAAATATGGATCAAATCATAGATTTTATAGCTGGGAGTGGGATGTTATCCCTCATGGATGGTTTTTTAGGATACAACCAAATACGAATAGCTCCTGAAGACCAACCCAAAATAGCTTTCATCACACCTTGGGGAACATTATGTTGGAAAGTAATGCCCTTTGGTTTAAAGAATGCATGAGCAACATATCAAAGAGCTATGATGTATATCTTTCATGATATGATGTATGATATTCTACATGATTATGTAGATGATATTATAGCTCTTTCAACTAAGGAAGAAGAACATATTGATGATTTAAGAAAAGTGTTTGATAGACTAAGAGAATATATGATTCGCTTAAATCCAGATAAATGTGTATTTGGAGTTAAATATGGAAAATTGTTAGGAGTTATTGTTTCTATGCATGGTATAGAAATAGATCCCCTTAAAATTAAGGCTATCCTTGATATGCCACCACCTAAAAACATATCAGAATTAAGAAGTTTACAAGGTAAATTACAGTCTATCCATCGCTTCATTGACAAGTTGGTAGATAAAACCCGACCTTTTCTTAAGTTACTTAAGAAAAACATTCCATTTCAATGGGATGATGAATGTAAAGAAGCCTTTGAAAACCTTAAATAGTACCTTCTTAATCCTCCAGTGCTTGTTCCTCCTAGACTAGATTGTCCTTTTATTTTGTATATTTTTGCTTCTAAACTTGCACTTGGAGCAATGTTGGCTCAAATTGATGATGATAAGAAAGAACGAGCCACATATTATATAAGTAGAACATTAATAAACTATGAGACCCATTATACTCCATTAGAAAAGCTTTGTTTGGTAGTTATGTTTTCTACACAAAAATTGCATCATTATATGCTAAGTCAAAAAAACATTTGTCATTGCCAAGTCTAATCCATTAAGGTACTTGATGAGTAGACCTTACTTGTCAGGACGCATAGCTAAGTGGGTTCTTGCTCTGAGTGAATTTGAACTCACATTTATCAGCCAAAAATCTATTAAAGGCCAAGTTATAGTTGATCAATTAGCTGTTGCACCTCTAGAATCTACTCATCCTATAACCATAGAATTTCCTGATGAGTGTCTTAACTTAGAAGAGGATCTTTCTAAATCTTGGTCTTTGTATTTTTATGGAGCTATATGCATGAGCGGTGCAGGTGTAGGTATTATATTAATATCTCTACAAAAGCACCTTATTCCTTTATATTTTAAACTTAAATTTGCTTGTACTAATAATACTGTAGAGTATGAGGCTCTAATCCTTGGGTTACGAGCCACTTTAGCCTTAAAAATTAAAGTTTTATTAGTCTTTGGAGATTCTCAACTTGTGATAAATCAAATTAATGAAGTATATCATACATGATATGAGAAACTCCATCCTTATAAAGAGTATGTTCTTAAGCTTATTTCATTATTTGAGAAAGTAACTTTAGAAGCCATCCCTGCACTAGCAATCATGCTATCGATGCCATGGTTGTTGCTACCTCTTTGTTACCTTTGGAGTTGGATGATGAATATGCTACTATCATTATTCACCAACTCCAAGAACCAACTTCCTCTAAGTCATGTCTAGAGCCATTAGATGTGTTTTTAATTAATGAAATAACCCCAGAACCTTGGTACATAGATATCTTTAATTTTATCCAAAAAGGGACCTTCCCAGAAGGATTAGATAGAAACCAATGTAGGCTATTACGTAAGCGAGTTGTTCGCTTTGTAATTATTGGTAATACCCTATATAAAAGGTATTTTGAAGGTATCCTATTAAGATTTCTCAATCTAGAAGATTCTAATAAAGCCTTAAGTGAAGCCCATGATGGATCCTATGGAGGAAACTTTAGTGGAAGTGCCATTGCTAAGAAACTCCTTCAAATGGGATATTTTTGGCCTTCCATGGAAAAGGATGCTAATGATTATGTGCATCATTTTGACAAGTGTCAAAGACATGCAGACCTTGTTCATGCTCCTACTCAGGAAATCCAAGCTATATCTTCTCCTTGGCCCTTCTCTAAATGGGGTTTAGACATTATTGGTAAAATTAATCCTATTTCTTCTGATGGTCATAAATTTATCATAACAACAACAAAGTATTTTACAAAGTGGGTAGAAGCTATGCCACTAGATTCTTGCACAGGATTTCAAGTGTCCAAATTCATTTTTAATCAAATCATATGTAGATTTGGAATTCCATCAACTCTCATCTCTGATAATGGAACATGCTTTAAGAACAAATATATTAAGAAGTTATGTCAAAAATATAAAATTCAACATCGATGGTCTACTTCTTATCATCCACAAGGAAATGGCCAGGATGAAGCCTCTAATAAAAACTTGATCAAAATCCTAAAAATATTGGTTAATAAATTAGGCTATGATTGGCATATGCAATTATACCTTACCTTGTGGGCTTACCAAACTAGTGTTCATACTCCTACAAGTGCCTCACCTTTTGTCTTGGTCTATGGTGTTGAAGCAGTTTTTCCATTTGAGTTAGAAGTTCCTTATCTAACTCTCCTAATTCAAGATGCTAAAGTAGGGGATGAATATCATGCTAGTAGATTAAGTGAGTTGGAGCTTCTAGATGAGAAGTGTATTCATGCTCTAGATAATCTTCACTCTTACCAAGAAAAACTCAAAATATCATATGCCAAGAAAGTTCATAGTCAATCTTTTGAAATTGGTGATTTAGTACTTAAAGAAAATAAAAAAAATACTAATTCTAGAAAAGATTTAAAAGGTAAATTTCAACCTAATTGGCTTGGACCATTTGTCATCACTGCTAAATTTGGATCAAGTGCATATCGCTTGGCTACTTTGGATGGAAAATATCTCAAAGAGCCAATGAATATTATTCATCTCAAAAGATATTATGCATAAAACAAAAGTTTCATATTCTGTATATAGTTGTAAATAACTTCTTCATCATTCAATTTGCAATTGTCACATTATTAAAACAACAAAAAAAATCAAAATAAACATGAAAATTTCCAAAAAAAAAAGTGTTTCAATTTTGTTAAGTTCTCATTTTTGCATCAATGTGTGTTGTCTTCCAAAAGATAAGTTATATTTTATTCTATTTGAGATAAACTCAAAAGTTATCTTGAACCACTCAATAATTCATATATTTACCAAATTTTGATTTTTTCACTTTGATTATAAATCTCTTGTATTTAAAAACACTATTACTTCACTAAATAAAATTTTTAGTTTTGGGAATTGATCTTGCTACTTCTTGAACCAAGAACACATTCTCACATATTAAAAATAATTTGTTGCAAATTTGAAAAAGATACTACATAGTAGTCTTAGTTCCTTAAGCAAAAATTTTCCCTTGCTATCCTATTATTCGCATGGTATAGAATACTGAGAATTGGCAAAAGGACAAGCTCTCCCCCCTACCCGAATAAAATCCCTTGTTCTACGTCTAATCTGAGCAAGTATCCAAAAAAGAAAAAAAGAAAAAAAAAGAAAAGAAAAAAAGAAGAAAAAACTAAGAAAATAGTTTCACTACAAAAAGTAATAAAATCAAAAAAAAAAAAAAAAAAAAAAGAAGGGGGTAATGAGCTTAAATACCCGGAATTCCTCAGTTATTTGAAAGTTATGAGGTGAGCCCCATAACTCACGGTTTGTTCCAAATCCCCTTGGCCTTGGGTAAGCCTTTCGCGTGGTGATATGTCTATCACATTAGCAACCTTCTTTTGTATAAACCAATGTCCACTTGTAGATTAGCTAGATTTTGGTAACTTGACTTACATAGTAGTTCGGTACAATGGCATGAACACTATCATGGTTAATGAACTTTTCACTTACACACACATTGGTTCATAAAATTTGCTTGTATCATTACCTTACTCAAAATCGGTAAATTAATTTTACATGCACACACATTTGATCCTTGAGATATTTTGTATCATTATGAAAAATCAATATGGATAATGAACTCACACGTCACACACTGGTTCTTGATAAATTTGACTTTATCTTAGAAATAATTTAAAATATTTCACTGAAATTTGTCAGACAACATTAGTTTATCATTATTCATATTAATGCATTATATAGATACTTCAATATTTTCAAAATCTTCAAAAACACTTATTCCAAAAATTTGCATTTTCAAAATCATTATCATGCATTGCATTTTGACTTTGCGATGATGGTATAAATCCTAGTAATTATTTTTTCCAAATTTCACACTAGGAATTTTATGCCTAGCGCAAGTCATCTTTCTCAAATTTTTAGGTTTAAAATCATTTCATATTTATCAATCTTCTTAAACATGTGGTACGATGATTTGCTTCATATCAATTTGTATTTTAAGAACAAACAATTTCATATTATCACGCATTATATTTTGACTTCACGATGATGGTATAATTCCTAGAAACTATTGTCCTCAAAATTTTCACACTAGGAATTCTATGCCTAGTGCAAGTCATCCTTCCCAATTCTTCATGCTTAAATCACATTATTTTCTCATAACAATAATCTTTATCAAAATATTTCTTAAAAATCAAATTTTCTTAAAAATAAAATCAAACATCTTCTTTAATCATCATAAGCCTCAAGATTACTCTTGAGCCCCACAAAAAATTTTCTATTATTAGCAATACAAAAATTCCTCATGACATGATTCATTTCATGACCTAGCGAGCATCTGATCTCTATCGATGGTCATATAACAATACAACATCCTTTGAGGTTCATTGCTAATTCATCAATTCTATCATCATTCAAAAATACCTTTTTCAAAATATATATTACCAAAAATCAAACCATTTTCCTTTTATGTTAAGCATGAATGGATACCCCTGCCTCCTTGGGTCTTACCCGAAAGTGGCATCCCTTTTGGGAATTTTTGGTGGAATGGATACCCCTACCTCCTTTGGTCTTACCCAAAAGTGGCATCCCTTTTGGGATGTTTTCCACACACACAAAAAAAAAACATGATAAAAAAAGGTAAAAAATTAAAGCATGAGTATAAGAAATTTAAACATCATAAAAAAATACAATAAAAAATGCAATCAAGTCATACAAATTCACATAAGACAAGAAGATCAATATATATATATATATATATATATATATATATATATATATATATATATATATATATATATATATATATATATATATAATATATAATAGAGTCAAACTGGTATACCACAATCTCCAACATTGGCATACTCAGTCACTAAAATATATATAGCAAAAATGGTCTCCTATAACACCTCCTATCCCCTCAAACCTCTAGATATTTGGGTATTGTCATCTCTGCCAAAGGGTGGTGGTGGTTGAAACTATCCCATCTCAGTAGTCTCCCTAAAAGCATTCACTCTAGATGTAGAGTGGGATAATGACCCTAAGTGAATAGGACCCACGATATCAGTAGGCATGGAAATTCTTTGCTCTACTAATACCACCATGAAGTACATAGTATGATAGAATGTCATCTACAAAACCACCCATGGTAACTCATCCCGTAATTGACTCCTCCTTGATCGACTTGACTGGGAATATGTTGCAGCCTTAGATCCTTGAGCCACTTGTGCCCAAACCTATGCTAACTATGCCTCTAGAGACTCAATATTAGTCTTATAAGAGTCATTCTCATCTCTCAAACTAGTTAGCTCCAATCATAAGGTAGCCATATTTTTACTCTCCCCCACCTCCTCTATCATAATTCCCTTCTAGGGTAAGTCAGGTCTCCTATCTTACTTATAATATGCTCTCTCCTCCCACCTAGTCCTCTTGGATCTCTCACCAACCCTAGATGCCCTCTCCCACCTCAAATGGTGTTGATGCCTACCCCTAGTGTGAGGTCCCTCTCTCCTAAAGGGTACATGTATCCTCTACTACTGCTTTTGGATAGTTGGGCATCATTGTTGTCGAGCCTACTCAACTACCTACTCTACTGCAGTCCTCCACCTGGTAATCCTCACAGGTCATATCCTAGCATACCACTCCCTATATTCATCTATCATCTCAATGTCATCTCCATCAATCATAGCGACCACCTCATCATCTGGCTTAGGATCCATAAACTATGCCATATTGGGAGCACCACTCACTGTGGTAGCATCCTAAGTCACCCTAGAAAAATATACATCACTATTTCTAGGAATATCCTCCTACAACCTGAACTGTCGCATAACTCAGTTGATGCGGTGTAGTTCCACATCGCCCTAGTCCATCCACAACCAAAAAACTCACCTCACATGAGCTATATCATAACCATCCTATCCCCACCTTGGATGATCTCTATAAGGTCTCCATGTGATGTTGTCTATTGTCAACTCATCCAACAGCATCCTAGCTATGTAAAGAGAAATCTAACTCAACTCAGTAGAATCTAGAGTCCCCCACTTTTTTTGTGAAAGGGCATTCAGGTCAGTTTGAAACCAATCATACCTCCATTCTGATTCTTTAGTTCTTTCTTCTGTTAACAAATATAAACAAAAAAATTAAACATTTAATCAATAACTTTTCAAATAAATAACTCTCTTTTATATCAAGTGATTTTGTACGATATCGAGATATTTTATCTAATATCGGTATTTTTATGTGATATCAGTCAATTTTATCTAATATCGGTTGGTTTTCTACAATATCTGATGATTTTGTCCAATATCGGCCGATTTTGTTCGATATCAATCGATATCACCAAAATCGGTCTGATTTTATGAAAATTGATCCGATCTTGTAGACACGACCACATGATGATGACTGTGCCCTAAATACCAAAAAATCAACCAAATTAAAAACAAAAATCCAAAAAATTTAAGTAAAAGATAGTCTAAGATCCTTATCCATATATGACCACCTCTTGTTCGCACCAAATCGACTTGATGTGGAACTTCTACCATTTTTTCCAAAGCTCAATTCAAAATAATTGTAAAGTAGAAATGAATTAGGTTTTACCCTAATTTTTCTCATTTTATTAAAATTTACTCTAAAAATGCAACTTTTGAGTTTTTCACCAAACTTGGAATTTTGTGTAAAAACTCAAAGGGATATCATACCTAAAATAGTTTGACAATAAAACTTGGAATCATCAACAAAATTTGAAATAAAATTTTCCTTTCTCGTAAGTGCATCCTTATTCGCTTTTTAAAAGCCCCAAAAGGGGGGAAAGAGTGGGTTAAAATTGACCCACATTAATCAATCCTAAGTTTAAAACATTATAAAAATTAAATTAAACTATCCACTAACTTGTTGCCTCAATTTTTGTACCTGTTGCAAGTTTATTTTTAACCATTGTATGAGATCGTATTATTTTGTACAAGATCAAACGATTTTGTATGAGATCGGATTGCTCGATATCATCCAAAAATGAAAATTGCCTTGGTTAGCAAGGCAAAAACAATAGTTGCAACTTCTTTGTCCTTACCTAGCCAACTGCATGATAGTTATGGGATTGGCTCAGACGATTTCATCCAGAATAGGAGAAGTTGTAACCTTCTTAATTTTTAGCCCAACCTTTCAACCTATTCTAATCTATTTAATCCAAGCTCCTTGCCCTGTATTCCCCCTGGAAAATTTACATACTTTTGCTCTGTTATTTCGTATTTTTTTTGTGTTTTGCAAGTTGTATTTGTGCATTGACTGGATACATACATGATCGTACCACCCGATATCTGGATAGGACGAATCGATTTGAGAGAAAACTGCTCAATCTTATCTACATCAACACATTTTTATATTCAGCTACTTGGGGGCATCTAGACCTCCCTATTTGCATTTTCTCTCCCTCTTTCTAATTCCTTAGATCATATTCATTACCTGTTAGACCATTTTAAATCCATTTCAATTTATGCATTAGATTTTCATTCATTTAATATCACTTTTCATGAATGTTTATGCATATAACTTAGATCTATATCCATTTATATAGTTATTTCAAATTCTAACACAAGATTTAATCTAAACCATCTTATCAAATGCATGTTATGCTATGAATTTCCTATTTTTTGTGTTCAATTATTGAATTATAGGTTTTTGTTTTAATCAAATTGACTGATCATAGATCGGACCAACCGATCATAGGATTGTACCATCTGACCTTGCTCTAAACTAACTGATCTTGTCTTCATCAAGCAAAAATTTGTAGAAATCAGTCATCCGTATCCAACATAGAATTTCAAATAACATTATAAGCATTGTATTGTTCATTATTTCCTATTTTTTGATGTTTTTTATCTTCATGTGAATCAAAATTGCATGTATAATAGCATAGTTTCATTTTGGCAAAACTAGGTGTATGTGAGACTATCTAAAAAGAATACATCAAACAAACTCCAAAGCCTATGCATGGAAACTACCATAAAATATTTCCTAGTGAACCCACCCATTTCGTCAAAAAAACACCAAAGAGGGCATGACTTCAAGTGCCTCTCCTCTGAGGTGTAGAACTATTATTCTCCCATTACCATTTGAGGTGTAGATCCATTAGCCTAGAGGAAAGGAGTACGAGAATTTTAGAGCTACATTATTTTGTGAACCCGACATGAATAAAGTAGGCATATTTTTTATTTTTAAAACACAAAAAAATATAAAAATCCATACAAAAAAAACAAAAACCATAAGCACTGGCAAAACTATCATGATTTCGTGACATGCTGGAAGGCAGAGGCAAAGCTGGAAAAACTGTCACGATTTCGTGACATGTTTGAGGAGAGAGAAATTTCAAGCAAAACTGTCACGATTTCGCGACAAGTTGAGTTGGCAGAGTTGAGTTGCAGGAAGTGTCACGATTTTGCGACAAGTTTCAATGAAGTTGTACGGATGCAAAAAGCATCGTGATTTCGTGACATGTTCTAGTTTCATGAGCAGTTGGCAGAAAAGAGCTTAAGGCAGCGAAAGCATCGTGATTTCGCGACATGTTCCATTTTTGCTAGTGCAAACCGAGGAAAGGTTGAAGAAGCAAGAAGTGTCACGATTTCATGATAGAGTTGCTGATGACGTCAGAAAAAGCAAATGTGTCATGATTTCATGACAAGAGCAATGAGGAAGGCCTTGCAGACTAAAGCGTCGTGATTTCATGACAAGAATCATGATGACGTCAGTAAAAGCAAATGTGTCGCAATTTCACGACAAGAGTAGAGAGGAAGGCCTTGCAGACTAAAGCGTCATGATTTCATGACAAGAATCATGATGACGTCAACAAAGTCGGGGAGTGTCACGATTTCATGACAATAGGCTCAAGCAAGGTGTAAGGTAGACCAGTGTCACGATTTCATGACAACAAGCTAGTGAAAGTGTACGACAGTGTAGTGTCACGATTTCATGACAACAAACCAAAGAAGGCACACGATAGAGTAGTGTCACGATTTCATGATAGCAATTAATACAAGGTGTACGAGAGACAAAGGCGTAGCGATATCGTGACATGTTTGAGTTTCATGCTAGAAAAGCTATAGAACAGCAGAGGCGGTTGAAGCCGATGGAGTTAACCTTTGCCGATGAAGTGTAAGGTTGTGCAGCCGACGATTGTTTTAAGGATATACAACCGACTAAGATCAAGAATTTAATCATGAATTATTGCTATAAAAGGAGGACTATTTTTGAGTTTCAAGTATTCGAATGTGTGTGTCGAATTTGTGCAAGTGAAGTCTGCTGTGCGCAAAGAGCAGTCGTATCGAATCGATCGAAGTGTGCGTTCGAAGTGCGACTTTCATAGAAGTAGAGTGGAGGAAGAAGTTCGATCGAGGAGAAGCAGACTATGTGAAGAGGGTGTTGTTGTGGCTGCACATAGGCGCATAAGTTGTTGTGCGATCGAGAGCTACAGTATTTACACAGACTGTGTAAAGAAAGTAGAGTGTGCAAAGACTACGTTGTGGTGGATGTGCTGCTGCATTTTGTAAAGATTGCACTACTGTGTTTTGGCAGAAGTTGAGAAGATAGTGCTACTGTAATTTGAGAAGACTATGTTGCTGTAGTTGTGCAGATAGTGAAAAGTTGTTTTCAACCAAGTGCAAAAAAGAACAGAGGAAGAGGACAATTGTGCCAGACCGAAGGACTATGTTTGGTGCAGATAAGAGGACCAACTTTGCAATGACAGAGTTGAGGACAGAGATCTCCAGCCAGAGCAGGGAAGACAGGTGTCTTCTATGGATAGAGTTCCACTTGCTAAGGGCAAAGGAGATAGAGGTCTTCTAGAGGATCACCAGCAAAGCAGAATTAGGGGAAGGTATCTCCTTTGAGCCGAGGCTCATAAACATTGTAATCGGGAAGGATTCCCAGAGGATTTTGATATAAATTTTTAGAGGAAAGTTTTATCCGTGGAGTAGCCCACCTTGGGTGAACCACGTTAAATGGGTCTTCTATGTGTGATGCTTTCTGTCTTGTTTAATATTATGTTGATGCCACTGCTATCTGAAATTAAAATTATTAAATGGTTAAGTCTTATACTGTTCACCCCCCCCTCTCAGTATAAGTTCATGTTCTTCAATTGGTATCAGAGCAGGTCTCTCCAAAAAAAGCCTAACAACTTGGAGAAGGATCTAACAGAGGAACATATAAATTTAGAAAAGGTTGAATTCGATCTCAAGAGTGAATTCTTCTTGGCCTTGAGAAAGCTTGAGAAACTCAGGGAAGAGAATTTTGTCCTCAAGCAGCATTGTCAAGAAAAAGAGATAGCAAGATCAGAATTGGCTCAAAGTGTTATAGATTTCAAAATTCTAGCTGAAGAAGGGAAGAAGATTGAACAAGTTCTAACAGAGGTTCTAAAAGGAAAGGTAGCTGATTGTGAGAAACTAGAAGGAGAGATTATGTCTCTTAGAGTGAAGTTAGAACAGTCAACTCTCAGACAGAATATTCCATGTGAAAAGAAGGATGGCATCACCATTCATGAAACAGGGTCTTCAAGCAAGAACAATCTTCACTCTGAAGAGCAATGGATTCCAGTTGATCGCAAAAAGAACAAACTTCCAAGGTATCAAAACAGGTTACATAATACCTTTCATGGATATTGTTTTTCCTGTAAAAAATTTGGTCACATAGCTATGCATTGCAATAAATCTCTGAAGAGTCATAGTAAGGAAAATGTTAACTCATTTGCACCTCTTATGAATAAAAATATCATGTGTTACAAGTGCAAGAATTTTGGGCATATAGCAAGGATGTGCAGTTTGGATAAATTTAGTTTTGAGTTCTCAAAAAGGAGGAATGAGATAAAATCTAAGTCAATGATAGTTCAAACTGCTTTTCATGCTCAAGACAAAGTAGAAAAATGGTATCTTGATAGTGGCTGTTCAAAACATATGACTGGTGAAAAAGAAAAATTTTTGTCTTTTAAAGAAGCAAACAGAGGAACAGTCAGTTTTGGAGATAACAGGTCCGCAAAGATCTGTGGTAAAGGGACTCTTAGTTTGGATGGGAAATCCAAAATAGAAAACGTGCTTTATGTAGAAGGGCTAAGACATAATCTGCTTAGTGTGAGTCAACTTTGTGATCAAGGGCACATAGTATCTTTCTTTTCAGATAGATGTGAGATAAGTAAAGAATTAAATGGAAAACTTATTGCTAGGGCTACAAGGACTCCAAACAATCTTTACATGCTGAGTGAGATAAAAAGAGAAAAATGCTTTCTAACTCAAGAAGATGAGAGTTGGTTGTGGCATAAAAGATTGGGACATTTGAGTTTTGATAATCTGGTCAGTATTAGTAACAAGGAAGCAGTTAGAGACTTGCCCAAAATAAAAAGGCCCCAAAACATCATTTGCGGTCCTTGTCAACATGGTAAACAAACCAGAACCAGTTTCAAATCGAAAGGGTATACATCTTCCAAACCCTTGGATCTTATTCATACTGATTTGTGTGGCCCCACCAGAACTCAGAGCATTCAGGGAGATAGCTATTTCATGTTGTTTATAGATGATTACTCAAGAATGACTTGGGTTACTTTTCTCAAAGAAAAATCTGAAGCTTTTGAAAAATTTAAAGTTTTTAAAGAAATGATTGAAAATGAGACTGACAAGAGAATCAAATGCTTAAGATCAGATAGAGGAGGAGAGTTCACTTCAAATGAATTTGTGGAATACTGTGAACAACACGAAATCAAAAGAGAATATTCAGCAGCAAGAACTCCTCAACAAAATGGAGTAGTTGAAAGAAAAAATAGAACTATTGAAAATATGGCTAGAGCAATGTTAGATGAGTCAAAACTTTCAGATGGTTTTTGGAGAGAAGCAGTAAATACAGCAGTCCACATCATTACCAGGGCTCAACTCAGAGTCAATCATCATAAAACTCCCTATGAGCTGTGGAAAGGAAGACCAGCTACAGTTAAACACTTCAAAGTGTTCGGGAGTAAGTGCTTCATCAGAAGGGAAGATCAAAATCTGGGTAAGTTTGATCCTAGGTGTGATGAGGGAATTTTTCTTGGATATTCCAGCAAAAGTAAGGCCTACAGATGCTTCAACAAAAGAACTCATACAGTTGTAGAGAGCATAAATGTAATAGTAGATGAAAAGACAGGGATAAGAGAACCAGTCAAGGAACTCAGTGATGGAATCTGTCAAGAAGAATTCAGAGAAGTGTCAGATGAAGAAGAGGAAAGACAACAACTGCTTCCCAAAACTCCTTCACGGTATGTTCAGAAACATCATCCCAAAGACTTGATCATTGGTGATCCAAATAGCAGGAAAACAAGAAGAAGAGTCATTCCTTCACATGAATCTGTGAATGTTTCATTGTTATCTCAGATTGAGCCAAAAAATTTTAGTGAAGCATGTACAGATGATTTTTGGGTAAAAGCAATGGATGAAGAGCTAAATCAAATAGAGAAAAGTGAAACCTGGGATTTGGTTCCAAGACCTAAGAACAAGAATGTCATTGGCACAAAATGGGTATTCAAAAATAAACTTAATGAGGATGGAAATATTGTCAGGAACAAAGCCAGGTTAGTCTGTAAAGGGTATGCTCAAGTCGAAGGTGTTGATTTCGAAGAGACGTTTGCGCCTGTTGCTCGTCTTGAAGCGATCAGAATGTTTTTGGCCCTGTCTAGTTTCAAATCTTTCAAAGTGTTTCAAATGGATGTAAAGTCTGCTTTTCTAAATGGGGTGTTGGATGAAGAAGTCTATATAGAACAGCCAGAAGGTGTGTCTCTCTCAGAACAGCCAGACTATGTGTGTAAACTGAAAAAGGCACTGTACGGGTTAAAGCAAGCACCCAGGGCTTGGTACTCAAGACTTGACGGGTATCTTTATGAACAAGGATTCAGGAAAGGCATGGCAGATAGCAACTTGTACATTAAGAATAAAGGTGATGATATGATTATCATAGTTGTCTATGTCGATGACATTATTTTTGGGGGAAATAATACTCAGATGTGCAAAGTTTTTGCTAACACCATGCAAAAGGAATTCGAGATGTCTATGATTGGAGAGTTGTCATTCTTTTTAGGACTACAGATTGTGCAATCAAAAGATGGTATATTTCTCTCTCAAGAAAAGTATATCAAAGAGATGTTAAAAAAATTTGGGATGATGGACAGCAAACCCGTATGTACTCCAATGATTACAGGGTGCAATCTGAGTAAGGATGATGAATCTCCAGCAGCAGATCAAAAATTGTACAGATCTATGATTGGCAGTTTACTATACAGTACAGCTACCAGACCGGATATCATGCAGGCCATTGGATTAGTAGCAAGATTTTAGGTAGCTCCAAAAGAATCTCATGTTATAGCAGTCAAGAGGATATTCAGATATTTGAAGGGCACTATGGAGTTTGGGCTTTGGTATCCCAAAGGCGATGATTTCACCCTCACAGCCTATACAGATGCAGATTGGGCAGGCAGTATTGATGATAGAAAAAGCACTAGTGGTGGAGCATTCTTTCTGGGAAAGAGTCTGGTTTCTTGGCTGAGTAAGAAACAACCTTCAGTTTCCTTATCTACAGCAGAAGCTGAATACATAGCAGCAGTGGCTGGGTGCACTCAGGTTTTATGGATGAAAACAACCTTGGAGGATTTCAAAGTCAAGCATGAACAACCTATCCCTATTCTTTGTGATAATTCAAGTGCCATAAGTATTTCTAAAAATTCGGTAATGCACTCAAGGACGAAGCACATTTCTATCAAATATCATTTTCTAAGGGAGAAAGTGCAAGAGAAGCAAGTCAAGCTAGAGTATGTACCCACTAAAGAGCAGATTGCAGATATCTTCACCAAACCCCTTCCAAGAGATACGTTTGAGTATCTAAGGGAGAAATTGGGAGTTGTACTCTCACCTCAAGATTAATCACCTTATCAGGAGGTGGGGGAGGGACTAAGCCAAGAGGCTCATTCTTAGTCCCAAGCCCCAAAGGTGACCCTTTGCCATTGATGACAAAGGGGGAGAGATTTGAGTAAGGGGGAGAGATATGTGTAAGGGGAAGTGCTTCAAGTGAAGAGAAGAGCTTCAAGTCAGGGGGAGCAAAAACTTCAAATGCAGAATTCTCAGTTGTTGGATCAGTTGGTTCAGTTTTGGCTCTTGAGATATGTTTTTAGTTAAGGGTTGCCATCAATGACAAAGGGGGAGATTGTTGGCAATTTTGGGTACCTTGAGTACATTGCCTTTGCTCAAGTATAGTTGTTGTCATTGATGTCAAAGGAGCTCTTGGTAGTTGTTGTCTTTGATGTCAAGGAGTTCTTGAAGCAATTTGATTAGTTGTCTAAGTATGTGTTTTGATGAAGGTTTCAACTGGTCAGTAAGTCTCCAAGAAAATCAGAGTAGCCCAGTTGCAAAAAATCAAGAAAAAGATAAGTTAGAAAAAGGTTGCAGGCTGCTGGAAAAACTGTCACGATTTCGTGACATGTTTGAGGAGAGAGAAAGCACTGGAAAAACTGTCACGATTTCGTGACATGTTTGAGGAGAGAGAAAGCACTGGCAAAACTGTCACGATTTCATGACATGTTTGGAAGGAGAGGCAAAGCCGGCAAAACTGTCACGATTTCATGACATGTTTGAGGAGAGAGAAAGTTTAGGCAAAACTGTCACGATTTCGTGACAAGTTGAGTTGCAGGAAGTGTCACGATTTCACAAGTTTTAATGAAGTTGTATGGATGCAGAAAGTGTCGCGATTTCGTGACATGTTCCGGTTGAGCGGTTGGAAAGTGCTTAAGGCAGAAAGCATCGTGATTTCGTGACATGTTCCAGTTTCATGAGCAGTTGGCAGAAAAGAGCTTAAGGCAACAAAAGCGTCACGATTTCGTGACATGTTCCATTTTCGCTAGTGCAAACCGAGGAAAGGTTGAAGAAGCAAGAAGTGTCGCGATTTCGTGACAGAGTTGCTGATGACATCAAAAGCAAATGTGTCACGATTTCATGACAAGAGCAAGAGGAAGGCCTTGAGACTAAAGCGTCATGATTTCATGACAAGAATCATGATGACATCAGAAAGCAAAGTGTCACGATTTCGATGACAAGAGCAAGAGGAAGGCACTTAAAAGCGTCATGATTTCTGACAAGAATCATGATGACATCAGAAAGTCGAGGAGTGTCACGATTTCATGACAACAAAGCAAGGCGTAAGGCAATTGAACAAGCTAGCGAAAGGAAATAGTGTCACGATTTCATGACAACAAACCAAAGAAGGTGCACGACAGGCAGTAGTGTCACGATTTCATGATAGCAAGTAATACAAGGTGTACGACAGACAAAGGCATAGCGATATCGTGACATGTTTGAGTTTCGTGCTAGAAAAGCTACAGAACAACAGAGGCGGTTGAAGCCGATGGAGTTAACCTTTGCCGACGAAGTGTAAGGTTGTGCAGTCGACGATTGTTTTAAGGATATACAGCCGACTAAGATCAAGAATTTAATCATGAATTATTGCTATAAAAGGAGGACTATTTTTGAGTTTCAAGTATCGAATGTGTGTGTCGAATTTGTGCAAGTGAAGTCTGCTATGCGCAAAGAGCAGTCATATCGAATCGATCGAAGTGTGCGTTCGAAGTGCGACTTTCGTAGAAGTAGAGTGGAGGAAGAAGTTCGATCGAGGAGAAGCAGACTATGCGAAGAGGGTGTTGTTGTGGCTGCACATAGGCGCATAAGTTGTTGTGCGATCGAGAGCTACAGTATTTACATAGACTGTGTAAAGAAAGCAGAGTGTGCGAAGACTATGCTGTGGTGGATGTGCTACTGCATTTTGCGAAGATTGCACTACTGTGTTTGCGTAGAAGTTGAGAAGATAGTGCTGCTATAATTTGAGAAGACTATGCTGCTGTAGTTGCGCAGACAGTGAAAAGTTGTTTTCAACCAAGTGCAAAAAAGAACAGAGGAAGAGGACAATTGTGCTAGACCGAAGGACTGTGTTTGGTGCAGATAAGAGGACCAGCTTTGCAGTGATAGAGTTGAGGACAGAGATCTCCAGCCAGAGCAGGGAAGACAGGTGTCTTCTGTGGATAGAGTTCCACTTGCTAAGGGCAAAGGAGATAGAGGTCTTCTAGAGGATCACCAACAAAGCAGAATTAGGGGAAGGTATCTCCTTTGAGCCGAGGCTCATAAACATTGTAATCGGGAAGGATTCCCAGAGGATTTTGATATAACTTTTTAGAGGAAAGTTTTATCCGTGGAGTAGCCCACCTTGGGTGAACCACGTTAAATGGGTCTTCTATGTGTGATGCTTTCTGTCTTGTTTAATATTATGTTGATGCCACTGCTATCTGAAATTAAAATTATTAAATGGTTAAGTCTTATACTGTTCACCCCCCCTCTCAGTATAAGTTCATGTTCTTAAAAACCACCACCAATGACAAATTCAAATTGTAAACAAAAATAGCATTATTATGCTTAAAAATATCCTAATCAATAAATAGTTACATCACAAAGAGCTAAGAAAACTTAAAATTACAATCATCATCAATAGAAATTTCAACAAAACACAATCCCATATAAGCTTCACAACACTATTTCCAAAAACACTTTGCACAATAGTACTTCAATTGGAAATCCTTATGTGACAACACAACCTTATTATCAAAGACATAACAACATGGTACAAAAAAATCAATTTGGTGGACAACCACAAGGTCTTGAAGCGATGGTTAAACAATTGGTTTCACATCTAGATCATATGGATCCCTATCATCCCTCATATAGTTATAGGGATATGTGTAGCCAACCCTTTGATCCTATTGTGGTTGCCCAATGATACCCAAAACATTTCCCTATGCCCGTCCTCCTGATATATAAAGGAACAAAAGATCCTATTGAGCATCTTTGCATGTTTAGGAGAGCATGTCATGATAATTATTATGATGACTTATTGCTACTAAAAATGTTTACTAAAAGTCTCAGAGGCATGGCCTTAGAATGGTATTATCAACTACCAACAAATTCTTTGAGATATTTTTAAGAGACATCGGAAATGTTTGTCCACCAATTTAGTACATATATAGAAATACATATAACTATTAAGGATTTATACAACTTGAAACAAGGTAAAGATGAAAGCTTTGCTAAATTCCTAGCCAAATGGAGGCAACTTCTAGGAAAATTGCATTTTGCTTTACCTCACCGAGAGATGTTGGAAATATTCATTGGCAATTTACAAGAACAATTATCTTATGAGATTGCTATAGCTACAGTAACCTCTTTTGATCAAGCTATAGATTTAGCAAGAAGGGTATAATATTCCCTTATTAGAAAAGACCAATTTAAGAAAAAGGATGAAGATAAAACTTTCAAAAATCAATATAAAAATAAACAAGTTGTAGGTGATGGAGTCACTGATAGTAGAAATACCTCAAACATCAATACTACAGAAGTTGTAAAGAATTTTTTGTTAAAAATTCTTGATAAACCTCCAAAAGAATTCACAAAGTTAAATCAACCCTTAACCATTATTTTGCCTCAATTATTATAACAAGGTTTAATACGGTTGCCAGAGATACGACAACCGGATACTACTGCAGCTGGATATAGGGCTGATCTATATTGTAATTTTCATCAAGTGGATGGATATTCAACTAACTATTGTAAGTGGTTGAAATATATGATACAAGATTTTATTGATAAAGGTAAAATTTAAGTACAATAATTTCCTACAAACAATAATACTCAAAATAATACCTAAAAATAACCTACTCAAAATTAAAATCAAAACCTAGATATTTTTCAACATCCTTTACCCAAACATGGTAAAGAGGTTGTAAACCAATTAGAACATCATAATTTTTCTCCTCCAAATTGATTTATAGGAACCATTAGTAATTTTTTTCCAAAACAAGATTTACAAACCTCCTATGTACCTATTCTATTTGTAGTCACAACTAGACCAATACAATATTTTCAATATTCATCATTAGAAGGTACATAAAGTGACATAGAAAATATAGAAAGTGAGATAGAAAGTGAAATAGATATCACCTCAAATAATTCCAATAGTTCTAAAGATGAGTTAGATCGAATTCTTCCCATCATAAATTTATTAGTCCCAGAAGAACCATTATGTAGGAGAATGACCACTCGACCCTCATCTCAACAAATTCTTTCAAATGAACAAGCAGAAAATATTAGACCTCATTTTGGTTATTTGTAGGAACTATTGGATCCATCACTAGACAACAAGCCCAAAATCAAAATTCTCAATCACAAACTCAAACTCAAAATGAGAAATCAACTCCATTTGTGTTAAAAGCACCTACAAAAGAAAATAATATATCAAATACACAACAAAAATCTTCTTATGACATTAATGAATAATTGGAAAATATCACAACTATAATTTCTCTTTTGGATCTTTTAAGAACTTCATCTATCCATAGAGAAGAATTAATGAATACCTTAAGAAAAATGATGGTACCTCAAAATACAGAACCTGATGTTGTGGTAAATGCTTTGATTTCTCAAGGAACAAATTATATATGTTTTTAAGATAAGGACATTCCTCCTCAAAGCATGTATAGATATAATAATCTATACATCACAATATTAATTAGGGATGTACGTGTTAAATGAGTTTTATTTGATAATGGATCATCATTAAACATACACACATATAAATTTTTCCAAATATTTGGATCTATAAATGAAGATTTAAAAATAACTAAAATGATTATCAAAGCATTTAATGATGAAACTCAGAAACATGTGGAGTATTGTCGATTCCTTTGCAAGTTGGTCCAAGAATTTTAGATACGACCATGTTTTTTGTACATTGTATTACATCGTACAACATCCTTCTAGGTCAACCTTGGATCAACACAATGAGAGTTGTACTATAGAAATTACATTAATGTGTTAAGTTTGAGTTTAAAAACCAACTAGTTACTATCCAGGGTGATCCTAGACCATTTGACATGTGTGCTATGGTAGAACAAATATGAGTCCCATTATGTATTGGTATGTCTTCAATACACCCTAGTCCACCTTCATCATCTAAATCTACACCATCTAAATATACAACTAAAGAAAATACTCCTTCTACTTCATATCCTCTTTCGGATGAAGAATTACTAGATTTATATTCAATACTAAACTTTAGAATATAATAATTTATCCACTCAAGATTCCCTGGTGTTATATCAACTACCACCATATCCCCAAATTATGGGCTTACCATGAAAGTTGGGAAGTATTTATCATGTTGGGATTTGTGCCTTTGTCTACACAGGGTATGATTATGGTAAAATTAATAGTGTGAGTGTCACAATTGATCAAAATGGTTTTGCTAAATGTTACTTTTCTAATGGATATATAAAGTCAAAAAAAATGATGTGTAACATGGGTTATAGAGGTAAAGGTTTAGGATCTCTTTAAAATGGAATACATGAACCTTTAGAAGTTGACGAATGGCCTACCCGATGTGGTATTGGTTATGTTCCTATAAAAACCCAACCATTCACATTTGAGGATGATGACCAACTTGTAACATATCAAGAATATTTAGCACATCAAGAATTCTTCAAACCAAGTAGGAGGATATACTCATGTAATATGTTGTCAATAGCATACCCATACATGATTGTTGAACCAGATGAATATTTGGAAGGAGATATATTTCATGATATTTCTCTTGATGATTTTTAAATAATAAATTCTTCTTTTATGGGTCTATACCATGTATATCCACATTGAATCAACTACCCCACAAGAATAATTGGCTAAGTTAACCCTATAAAAATTACAAGAAATGGGTGTATCACCTACTCCTAAATTTGAAAGAGAATTAAATTTTATGGTAGAAAATGTTTTACAAGTCAACATTGGAATAGAAGAAAACCCTCACATGGTCAAAATTGGAGAATAATTAAGTGAATAAAGACAAAATGAATACATTGCATTTCTAATAGAATATACCGATGTTTTTGCTTGGACATATGTAGATATGCTAAGCCTAGATTCTTCTATGATCATGCACCATCTAGTAGTGCACACTGATGCAAAACCTATAAAGCAAAAACTTAGAAAAATGCATTTGAAAGTAGCACTGCTAGTCAAAAATGGGTTATAAATATTTTTGAATGTAGTTTTTATTCAATCTATTGACTATGTTGATTGGATATCAAATGTTGTTCTAGTAACCAAAAAAGAAACCACTAAAATTGGGGTTTGTACTGATTTTAGGGACATTAATGTTGCTTTCCCTTAATATGACTTTCCTATCCCTAATATGGATTAAATCATAGATTTTACATTTGGGAGTGGGATGTTATCCCTCATGAATGGATTTTTATGATACAACAAAATTCGAATAGGATATACTCTTGTAATATGTTGTCAATAGCATACCCAGACAAGATTGTTGAACCAGATAAATATTTGGAGGGATATATATTTCATGATTTTTCTCTTGATGAAGTTTTAAATAATAAATTATTCTTTTATGGGTCTATACTATGTATAGCCCACATTGAAGCAACTACCCACAAGAAGAATTGCCTAAGTTAACCCTAGAAAAAATTACAAGAAATGGGTGTATCACCTGCTCCTCCTAACTTTGAAATAGAATTAAACATTGTGGTAGAAAATGTTTTACAAGTCAACATTGGAACATAATAAAACCCTCACATGGTTAAAATTGGAGCAGAATTAAGTAAAGAAAGACAAAAGGAATACATTGCATACAACCCGATCTTCCCTAAGATTGGTAAGAGGGATAATATTCCAAGCACAACCATTGGGGGACTTTGTTGAGAAATTAGTGACTTTGTCCTCAAAGAGGTGATCAATGATGGGTTTCAAAGTGGCTAGATTGGGATCATCAAGAAATGGTTGATAGCGAAGCCATAGGTCCTAGAAGCTGATATGGTTCCTATTATCAAACTTCCATCTAGTACCATTTCAAATTATATATTTAGATTTAATAACTGCATTCCAAAAATCCAACCCTCTTGGGAGAGTCTCTTCATCCATAAATTTATTGCTTTGGAGGTATATACTCTTGAAAATTTTACTCAAGTGGTGTTGACATTGGTGAAGATCCTCCAACTTTGCTTATCTATAAAAGTTATGTTCATTTTGCCCACTTTTTTGAATTCTAATCCACCTTAATTTTTTTTGGTACATATCTTGTCCTAGGCAACTAGAGGAACCTTCTTCTATTATCGGTTCTAGACAACAATAATTTTTTCTATATTTACTCATTTTTATGATAGATAGTTGTAGGGGATTTGAAGATAGACATGAAAAACATAGGAATACATTGGAGGTAGTATGCACTAGAGTGGCTTTCATAGATTGACTAAGGAGGAATCCCTTCCAATTGGTAAGATTTATGAGGAGCCTTTCGATTCCATTGTTCCACATGCTTTATAATATGTTACACTATAGAGAGGAAGATCAAGGTATGTAGAAGATAGACTACAGATAGTGCATCTAATAATATGAACAATCCTTAGTTGTCTATCAATGGGTGTGTTAAGGAGAATGATTTTACTCTTCAAGTAGTTGATTTTTTTACCAGTAGCTTCTTCATAGAGATTGAGGATGATATTGATTGCTTTGGATTAAATAATAGATGACATAGAGGCTAATATGGTGTCATCAAAAAAATAATGATGCATTATGGGGATAATGATAGAGGAAGCCTTGATGCCTAAAATGGCTCTAAGAGAGCACACATTTTTTAGGGCTCTACCAAGGGACTCTATGAGAATTATAAAGAGGAATGGAGAAAAGGGATAATCTTGCCTTAGGCCTCTAAATATTTTGAAGTATCCTGTAGCTAACCTATTGATGATTACAGAGAACTAGGCTGAAGTGAGGTATTCCTTTATGAGAGCAATCCAATTATCATGGAACCTAAATTTGGATAAAAAAGCAAAAAGGAAGTTCTATGAGATTCTACCAAAGGCTTTATTCTTGTCAATATTGAGGAAGAGTCCAATTTTTTTGCTTTTGTAGATAGAGTGTGTGAGTTCATCAATGGTGATAATACCATTAGTGATGAGTCTTCCCTGAACTGTACTTCCTTGGCATGGGTTAATGATGAGCAGGAGGATATCCTTCATTCTATTGATCATGAATTTGGTAATAATTTTGTATGACATTGGAGAGACTTATCGACCTATAGTCTAAGAGAGTTCTATTGCTAGGGGACTTCATAATGAGGGTTAGAAAAATAATGTTGATTTCCCTAGGGAGGAACTTATTTTTTTGGACTTCCTGAATAGCCTCGATGATGTCTTTACCAATAATAGAATTTAGAAGACTCTCTTCCCTATTGTTATCTATCAACCTAGAGAGGAAAGAAAAATTTCCAAACCCCCCAAACCACAATTTAGGGAGGCAGAAAGGTATCCAAACCTTCTAAATGAAAATCCTCTCATGGAATGTGAGAGGTCTAAATGGGCCAGCTAAGCAAAGGCTTGTTAAGTCAATGAGAAGAGACTTAAAGCCCTAAATTTTCATCATGCAAGAAACAAAAATTGATTCAAATAGATCTCCAATCATAGCAAATAAAATTTGGAAAAAGGAAGCTACAGTGTTCAGTCATGCCAGAGGATCCTTACGGGGTCTCATGTATTTGTGGGATACGATCTTAAGTGTGTTATTCCATGATAGAAGAAACAAAACTTCTTGTATCCTCACCAACATATATGCCCCAAAAAATCTATCAGGAAGAGCACAATTGTGGGATTCCTTGAGCAAGATAAAGGATTCTTTTCAAAATATTCCCTGGATTGTAGCTGGGGATTTCAACACCCCCTCTACCCCTCAGAAAAAAATGAGGGACTGAGGCCCCAATAAAAAGCATGGAAGATTTCAATGACTTTGTCAACTCAAATAATCTCATGGATATACAACTCAAGAATGCAAAGTTCACTTGGAGCAATAGAAGAATAGGGAATCAACATATTCAAGTCAAACTGGATAGAGTTTTCCTTTCCTATAAAGTTTTCCAAATGTGTGGTGATGATTGTATTCATTCTCTACCTAAAATAGGATCTTATCACAATCCTCTGATGTTAGAAATTGACAAATGCAATCCTTACTAAAGATCCTTCAGGTTTGAGGCAATGTGGATACATCATCCAAACCTTAGGCACAGGGTCTCTCAATGATGGCAACAAGAAGTTCAAGGATGGCCATCCTTCAAACTTGCCCAAAAGCTCAAAATCCTTAAAGAAGATCTAAAAATATGGAATAAATAAGTCTTTGGCAACCTTTTTTCCAACAAGCAATCTCTCAAAGATAGAATTGAAAGGATAGAGAATAAAATTCAAAACGAATAGATTGATGAACAGATAAGGATAGAAGAAAAATTAATCCTTTTTGAATTCCACAATGTCCTTTCCTATGAAGAATACTTTTGGAAACAAAAATCTAGAGCCTTATGGCTCAAATAGAGAGATTCAAACACAATTTTTTTTCATGTATCTACTCTAAGGAACAGAAGCAACAATAAAATCAAAGAACTGGTTAAAAGTGATGGCTCTTCCACTACAAATATTGAGGAAATCAAAGATGAGGTAGTTTCATATTTTAGTTCTCTCCTTGAAGATGATAATTCCTACTCTACCTCTTCTCAAGCTTCCATGCTCCATCATATCCCCCAATCCATCCCTGAGAATGTCAATTCTAGCTTAATTGCACCTTTTCAAGATGAGGAAATTAAAACTACCCTTTTCTCCATGCATCCTAACAAAGCTCCAGGTCCTGATGGCTTTCCTCCTCATTTTTTCCAAACCTTTTGGGACATAGTAGGTCTTGATGTGTGTGCGGCTATTAGAGAATTCCAATCCTCCAAAAGAATTCTACAAAGCTTCAACTCCACTTTCATTGCCCTTATTCCTAAAAATCCCACTACAAAATATTTGTCTGACTTCAGACCCATTAGTCTTTGCAATGTTGCATATAAAATCTTAACCAAAATCATTGCTAATAGGATGAAAAGCATCATGCCAAATCTCATTGATCCCTACCAAGGAAGTTCTATCCAAGGTAGATCAATTCTTGATGGTGTCATCTCTATTCATGAAGCTCTACACTCTGTCTCTCAAACCAAAAAATCTACCTTTGTTCTCAAACTTGACATGAATAAGGCCTATGATAGAGTCAACTGGGATTTTATTTTAGCCATCCTTCTCAAGTTTGGATTCCATCCTAAGTGGATTGAATTAATCAAATCCTACATTTCTTCACCCTGGTTTTTAGTCCTCATCAATGGATCCACAACTGGTTACTTTCAGAGTAGCAGAGGGCTAAGGCAAGGGGATCCCATTTCTCCTCCTGATATTCATCATTGTTATAGAATCCCTAGGAAAGACTATCAAAGCAACTTGTAGAATAGGTCTCCTTTCAAGAATTAGAGCTTCATCCTAGACTAATCCTATTTTGCATCAACAATTCATGGACAACACTATCCTTTCCACTAATGCTTCCGTGTTTGAGGTGCAGGTTATCAAATACATTCTCCATATTTATGAGGAAGCTATTGGGTAGAAAGTAAACTTCAACAAGAGCAAGTTGTATTTCCTCAATACCCCTATTCAAAGATAGAACAAGATCACCAAAATCCTTGAATGCTCTGTGGTAGTCCTCCCCACCACTTACCTGGGCCTCCCACTTTTCATTGGCCAACCCTCTGCTTCTATGTGGAACAACATCATTGAAAGGATCCAAAAGAAACTGGATGGATGGAAGGGAAACCTGTTATCCCAAGTATCTAAAAGTACCCTCATGTTAGCCTCCATTTAAAGTATTCTTGTGTACTTCCTCTCTATTTTCAAAGCCCCTGTTGTAGTGTACCACAAAATTGAACAAATTCAAAAAAAAATTATGGTCAGGGACTGAAAACAAGCAACAATTGCATCTTGTCACTTGGGATAAAGTGTGCAGACCTAAGGACAAAGGAGGAATTGGGATCCAAATAATTCACTCCCTAAACATAGCTTTGATGGCTAAACAAGCCTGGCGTCTGGTCACTAATATAAAAAATGAGTGGACATCCATAGTCCAAAGGAAATATCTGCAAGAAGAAAATTTCCTTAGTGATACTGCCCCCACAAGAGGATCCGCTTTTTGGAAATATATTATTAGCACCAGGATGCTTTTGAAGAAAGGCCTAATATGGAGACTTGGGGATGGGAGAAATATAGACTTTTGGAACGATAAATGGATCACAGAAAAACCACTCATTGAAGATCCTCTTCTATCCATATTAAAAGCCTTTACAGACCTCATGATAGGGAACACAGTCTTAGATTTCTTAAGGCTTCAAAATAATAGAGCCAGATGGAAAATTATTAGATGCACTTATCATCCTACTAAGTCCATCAGCTTGAAATCCCTCCTGCACTCCACCATCATCCCTTCTGATAATTCCAAAGATCTCCTTATTTGGGAGCCCTTAGAGAGTGGAGAATTTATAGTCAAGTTTGCTTACCAAATTCTTCTTGAGACTGAGGATATTTTATTTCCCTGTAATCTAGTGTGGATTAAATCCCTCATTCCTAAGGTGTCTTTCTTCACCTAGCTCACCATTCAAGAAAGGATCCTTACTATTGACAATCTGCTCAAAAAAGGTTTTACCATTCCTAATAGGTGTCCTCTATGCTTGGCCGTGTGGGAGTCCCCCCCACCTCTTCCTCCACTACCCCTATTCCTCATCCATCCTCGACTCCATCTTCCAAACCTTCCATATCATGTGGGCCAAACCTTGCTCTATCATCGATATTTTCCTCCAATGGCCTAATCCCTTCCATAACCCTCACCTCAAGTTCCTTTGGAAAACTTGTCTTCACCATTTCCTCTAGCAAGTTTGGCTTGAAAGAAACCATAGAATATTTTCCAAGCATCCTTTTATCCCAAAGATGATTTTCAATAAAATCCTAGCCTATTTCAAGGAAAATGCCACCCTCATTCATCCTTCCCTTTGCCCTACCTCCAGATCTGAGCTTACCTTAGGAATATCCCTAGACCTATCCTTGGAGGATTTTCAACCCTCAATTAACCCTAGAATTGATTCTAAGTGGATTCCTCCACCGATAGGGTGGTTCAAATTGAATTTTTATGGGGCTACTAAAGGAAACCCCAGGAAAGCAGGAGTGGGAGGCATCCTCATAAATCATCATGGAGAAGTCATCCTCACCTTTTTTGAAGGGTTGGGAGTTTAGACCAATCATGTTGTTGAGGCTAAGAGCATGTGGAGAGGTCTTTCCCTTGCCAAAAACTTTCCCAATAGGTTAATTGTCGAAGGAGACTCCCTGAATATTATCAGTTATCTCAAAAACAAAAAAATCCTTCCTAGAGGGTCAGAGATTACATTGAGGATACCAAGATTTTGATCCTTGATATGCAGGAAGTCATTTTCCAACACGCTTTTAGAGAGGCCAATGGTGCTACGGATAGTTTGGCCAACCTTGGAGTTCATGTAACTAACATTCTCACATGGATAGATGACATCCCTAATGATATTTGCACCATCGTGGATCAGGAAAAACCTCAGGTCGACAATCCTAATGGTCATTCTCATTAGGATTAGTTTCTTCAGTATCCTCATCCTACGTTAGTTGCAAAACATCGGTGTCACCGCCAGTGGGCTCTCCATGTGGACTGGTAATATTCCCCAAGAATTCAAAAGGAGTGTGGACCAAGAACTTTACACCATGATTGAGATCCATTGTTCCATGCAGACTGATTCCCACCGTAATAAGGTCATGTCTAACTAGACCAATTTTTTGGAAATGCACACTAATTTTTTTTTCAACTTGTGGCAAATTTATTTTGTGTGTAGTAAATTAGGTGGCACTCCAAGTTCCAACATTGAGCTGATTAATGAAGAATTTTACTCCAAGAATATCAATTGCTTCTTGCCTTGGTGTTGCACCAACATTGGACCAATAAATAATCAAGTTCAAGATAGTTTGAACAAAGATTTCATAGTCTCCAAAGGTCAGATTCCCAATGGCAACCTAGTTTGAATGTGGCTAATCCTCATGGGATGGGGAAATGGTCTTATTTCCAAGATCGTGCATTGGATTCTAGAGCATATCCTCCTAGGGGTTATTGGTGATAACAGTGATGATTGTCATCATTCTAGAAATAGATCATGTGGCCCAACGCCCAATCAGTGTGAAGGACAAAGGATTATCATCACCAACTTTCTAAATATTCTTGGGGATTTTCCCTCTTTGGGTAATCATTACCAAAAAAGTAATGGAAATTCAAAAGCCTTAGTGCCAACTTTGAAGTGCCTTGTAGATATCAATAACGAAAATTCTTGGAAAGTGAGCCATTTTCTATGAGCTTTTTCCCATAAATCCAACATAGGCATCCTGATTGTCCCCATTGCCTGCATAATCAATTTTCCTCCTTTGTTGTTCATCCCCCCTTCTCATTGGTGTAGAGTGTTATCCACCCTGTTTTCCTTAGTTTCCATAATCAAATTTTACTGGTTCTTTCACCATCCTTAATCATCTACCCAACATGAGTTTCGTTGAGCCTAGTAAAATTGAATGTGATATCCTAGCCGAGAGAATCCTGACTGAAAGGAATTTTTTTTCCTTCCTCCATTTATTTATCGATGATGAAATTGACATAACCATGGTATTTTTGGAGACTTGGGATAATGGATGCATCATGATATGAGGGAGGAGATTCCACATTGATGTTAATCTCTTATCAACCATCATAGGTCATCCAATGAAGGGGCGCTCAATCCACTAGGGGAAACACAATTGGAATGTCAAGCTAAAAGAGTTCAAAGACAATGAAAGAATCTTCAAAGGGGTGAAACAAGGGATCTTCAGGAGGGATATCCTCACACCTTGGAACGACGTGATGAAACCCGTAATGGAATTCATCACGATCGATGATCCTGAGAAAGTCCTGTGTAGCTTCCATTTATCCTTTGTCAACCATTTCTATGATGTGAATCCTATCAATATTCCCCAGTTCCTCATAAACTCCATGAACTACTCCATCACCTCCTGTAGGAAAAATAAAGGGATTGACCTTCCCTCCCACCAAGGGTTGTTCAAAGTCATTTAAAACCACATCCTAGACCATAGCCTCCAGGCCCACCCGAGAAAACCTAGTCCAACCACGAAATATTTTGGGCCTCCTACCCACTTGTCCCTTGCAAAAAAAAGAGAAAATCTATTGAAGCTCTTAGCGAGTTGAAGGCTAGGAAAAGCATCGAATTTGACAAAATTGAAGACCTTGTTAGGAAATCATCTTGTCTTCAGGATCAATTTGTGAAAGGTAGTCAGAAGGTGATAGATATCAAGGCAAATTATAAGTAGAAGATGAAGTCAGTTTACTAAAGGAGTTCATCATATCCACAATGACAAGCATGATGAATACTATGGTAAACTCCATAATTGACCTTAGGGAGGCCCTCCATATGCTTTTATTTAGTGTGCATATTGGGTAGGAGATCGAGGTCTATTATGAAGTGGAGGATGTGGTTGCTATCAAGTATGATCCCAATTATCTAGTGAAGGATGAGGCCAAGGATAAGTATGACAAAGCCACTATGGATTGACTTCCTTGACCATATCTATTCTTTTCCTATGGCTACCCTGCATGGAGCCTGTTTTTTTTTTCTATGGCTTTTTTTTCTATGGAAGTGTCCCTTTCTTCTCCTTTCTCACTTTTTACCTGTGGCTATATCCTCTGCTTTTCTTTTGTTGTGTTGGGCTGAGGACTTCGTCCCTTGTTGGTCTTCTATTCTACTTGCAACAATTAGTGTTGTTTTTGTACTAAGGTTTTGGGATCCTTAAAACCTATTTCATAATGAAATCCTTTAATTTAAAAAAAAAAAACAATGTCCTAGAAGCACTAAAAGAAGCATAGGTGAAATCCATCTAGACTAGGGGATTTATCAGTATTCATGGAGAAAATGGTATCTTTAACTTCATTTTGAGAAAAGGTTTTGAGGAGACGTGAATTGACATCAAGAGGAATGAGGTGTGGGATGTTATGGAGGAGATATTTGAAGGCTTGGGCAAAGCATGAGAGGTGGGGTTTGAGGATATTTTCAAAGTGGGAAATAAATTTAGCATAGACTTCATAAATATCACTGATTATTGATCCATCACCTTTTTATAGCTTTCTTATATTATTATAGCTACGATGTTTGGGAGTTAAGGTATGGAATAATTTTACATTAGAATATCCTTCCTTTAACCAAAGGGCTTCCTCTTTTGCTGAATCATTGTGGAATTTAGCCAAAAGTCTATTTTCTTCCTCCTTGATCTGAAGATATGAATTCTAATATTGGATTTGGTCTTCTATGGTTATGATTTTTTCTTTGATGTTCTATTTATTCTCAAAGATATTTCCAAACACCTCCTTGTTCCACTCTCAAAGATTGACTTTGATAAAGCATAGTTTTTTGGAAATTTGAGAGATGAGAGGTCTCAAGAAGCTATAATTCCACCATTCTTCAATACGATATTTGAGGTCAAGATGCTGAAAACACATGGTCTCAAACCTAAAGGGAGTTTTGAATAAATAAGTTGGTTTAATACCTTCAAGGACTAGGGGATTGTGGTTCAATCCAATTTTAGGAAGAGAGTGAAGAGAGGCATCCCCAAACAAGTGAATTGCTTCCTTAGATAATAGGAATCTATCAAATCTTAGTTGAATGAGTTAGCTACCTATCCTTCTATTGATCCAAGTGAATTTGGTTCCTTTGAGTTGTAAATCCATTAGCTCATTACTATCAATGAAGTCAACAAAATCTTCATAACATCTTGGTGTGATAGTTGTTCCTCCAAAGGATAGAGGGGGAGTTAAAAATTTTTACGAGCATACATGGTTCACTTGAAAATATGGATCCCATACTACTATTATAAAGAATACTTAATTTAACACAAAAATTAAGCATCCATAAAATATAAGCAAGTTCTTTATAAACACAAAGAGTATCCCATACTACTCTTAAAAATAATACTTAATTTAACACAAAACTTAAGCATCCATAAAATATAACCAAGTTCTTAATAAACACAAAGAGTCTTTAAAAGAACAATAAATAAGGCTATAAAAGAATACAACCCTAACATCAACCACACAACAACACACAACAAGTGCAACCAATTTCTTAAAATTTAAACCAACAATCAAAGAACACACAAAACACAAGCCATCCAACAATGAACAACATAGGCTTACAAAAGAGAAACTAAGCCTAAAGGAGTAACCCCCAAGCAAATTAACATTGGGATAATAGTAAGGATCAAGTAAACCTCAAGGGAAAAAACCAAGTAAAAATAGATTATGCCAGCTTTGAATAACACTTAGGCATAAAAAATGACATCATACCATAGGTGTGAAAGCTCTAGGCATGGTGTAAGCTCCAATAGGTAGACCATTCAATGTAAAAGCTACAACAACAAATCCAAAGTAACACTAAAGTGAACATATCTAAGACTGGTTCAACAAACCAAACACACTATTTAGGATGACATAGCTCACTCAACAAAGAACAAGATAAAATTACCTAACAACAAGGAAGGACTGTCATTCAAAATCAAGAAGCAAAATGAGGAAAGAAAGAACTACACTAGCAACCCAAGAGTGAAATCTATGAACGCACAAGAAGGTAAGCACATAGAACAATAAGGTAGTCTCAAAAACCCAAAAACATAGGAAGATATCAAAGCAAACTCAAACAACGCAAACATAAAAAACAAAACAAACAAGGAGTACCTAGCTTTGCACTCACTCCCCACTGCTTTTGTACATCAATGCTTAGCTTGCTACTTTCTCCATCCTTCTGGTCTAGTCTACTATTTTTCTCCACCAACCTCCTCATTACTATCACATTTCCATCCTCTTAAAAGATATAAACATGGCCATGCTCTATAGGGAGACACTCGAAAGGAAAACACCCAAGAAGGTGTTACCTTCCTATGTGCACCACCCTAACCATTTAAGGAGAGTGTACAACCCAACATTGGAAAGCCTTAATTATTTTGAAACCAATGGTGATCACCATAAATCCTATTTATTATCCAAACTCGTTTATATGGTTTTAAATATTTAAATAATAATTTAATTAGTACTTTCATAAGGCTAATGTATTAAAGTCACTTAATAAATCAAAATATTAATTTTAATTATAAACTAATGCTTTTAAAATATTTACCAAAGTATTAATTTCATCTATCAAAACTCAACAACTCAAAAATAGATTCAAACCAAGTATGCTTCACCATGCACAAGCAGAAAGCAATGCAACCTATAAGCTTTCAAACCATTGTTTTATCCTTAATAGGTGATCCATATTTAAGATAGCCTAGCATATCACTAACCTAATTAAGGAGACTCACTACATAAGTAACATCCTAACCCAATGATGTGAACATAAACAATCAATATGCAAATACATCTACATGAAGGGTATTCATCCTTGTTACCCTAATCTATTGATGAAAAAGTCACCATCATTATTTCCTAAAGTATATCTCATTGTTGGTGGATCCCCCATATGGTCCCACCAAGCAAGAGAGAGGTACCTGATCCTGCACCTATAGATACATCAATAGTACCATATTCTATATCCAACCAAATATTCTATTATATATTAACTTCATGAAATAAAAAATACCATTAAACAATTATCTCAATACATAGTTTATTATTCATACAAAATGGACCAAGAAGAGGTGTTATAGTTGTTCTCAAGTTCTTCAATAGTGGATTCGCCATGTGAATCTATTTTTTCCAATTGTGAGACCAAGATATTCACCAAAACTTGATCATGTATAAATGTGATCATTCCAAATTCTCTAATGCACGTGATTGCTATGAATTCTAATAAGGCATTTGTTATAATTTATGGCTCATCAAGTATGCCAAAACTCTTGGTCTTCCAAGTAGCATTGCTATGAAATGTGCACCCCAGACTGAATTTAATATTAGATGATCTAAATTTGCTTTTATATGAACCTTCAAAGAATTTTGGTCCCTTGAAACAATTTAAAATTTAAAGAGAAAATGGAAAGATAAATAGGTGATAAAGGGGTAGAAATAGGATTAAAGCAAATAAATTCTATCTAACAACATTATTTTTAGATATATGAGCATAGACCACTTAGTACAAACAATGATGTAATAGACTATATAGTTGTAGCTTTGAAGAAAGCAACATAAGAACAAATACTACAACAATATCAAGACACTCTAATTAAAAGAAACCAAATAATCCTAAGTTTGATAGAATTCACTTCAATTGCAACTATTAATTAAAATGATTCAAATATATTATAACCTAACAAAATTTCCTCCAATCATAGGTTAACCAATCTTACTAAAAGGATTAGAACATCCAATATTTCATACACTTTGATAAAAATAAACCAAACAAATTTAGGCCTAACATAATTTACTTAAATAGAATTGAAATAAGCAAAACAACATGAAGCCTAATTGAATTTACTCCTACCACAACATTAATTAAAATGTAAGAAGAGTAAAAATTATAAAATGTAGCATTTATTCATACTATAATTGGGAAAATTCAAACACCTATGTATTGTATTTGAGTAACATAAGCATAAAACCTACGTTAATAAAATATTGATGTATTTAGCCCTTAAAATATGGGCATTTCTCCTTATATAACTTTCACTAACCTAAAATGATACAAACTAGTAGATATTATTGGTTAAAATTGATCGAGAATAATCTTGAGTTGATTTAGCACCACTCAACACCTTCATCTTGTTCAACATGTCCTCTATTAGGTAAGTATGATTTTTGAGATGCTTATCATATGCTTCATGGAGGTGGTAGTAACTTTCCAACTCTAATACATGCTATGTGGTTTAAATCCTTATTTCTATGATCCATTTGTTTGGAATTCTACTACATCTATTGCCTTCTAGGATTTTGTTGTTGTGCAATCTAGGATGTTGTTTTGCTTTGCTTCACATTTTGAACTTCCTTATGTGTTTCTTGCATTGTTCCAAATCTCTAAGGAGATCAAATGATGTTGTCTAGAAAATTTTTTGGCTCACTTCTCCTTAGCTTAGTTTCTAGACTTATAAAGGTAAGAGGCACTAATTCTCACCTAGACCTTTTTAAAATTTATGCTAATGTTAGCACCTAGAAATGGTCTATCTAGCTATTTAGAATCTTTGATTTATGAGATTTCCACTTTTCTAGAGATCATAACAAAGCCCCAATTTGCTTCCTTTGCATGTCTAGCATAAGTTAAAGTTATCAACTCAACTTGTATAAACAAATATTTACTTGAAATTCCTCTCTCTAGCTCTAGATGAAAAATTCCATGTGATTAATTTGGTAAGCCTTATTTTATTTCATGCCACTTTTGGGGTGACCTTTATATGGACCAATAAGGATAAAAAATCTACAATTATTTCTCAACTTAAAACATTTAGTATACTTCTCCTTCTATAGATTCACAACTCTTTTGGTCGATGTTGATATTTTGTCTAGCCACCTTTGGTATGGCTCTTTCCTACACTTTTCTTGGTTTTTCTTTTCCAAGAGCCCTTGTTATGTGATTGCAATGGGCCTCATTTTTTATGGAGTATAGCTAAATTTTAAAACTCACTTCTCTTAATGATAAATGAATCTAAAATAACTATTAAATATTGTCCTACTAAAGGTAGAATTATTTTAGCTACCTCCATAATACATCCAAGACTATTACCACTAGTAGAGTCTAGCTTAGCTATCATGGGAAAGGTTATAAAATATTTTTATATTTTTATTTTTTAGCATAGCCTCATGGCATGGAGTGTTTTTCTACTAGATTTCTTCATAGACCTTTATTTGTTAGCATATTTGGCATCTTTATGGCATTAGAAACCTATTATATTATTGAAACTTCAGTCATTCTCATATTATTCATCTCTAGGAGAGTAATTCAACTCAAAATTGTCCTTCTTAGGATGGATTTTACTATTTTAGATAAATTTCACCACATGCACCAATCATCCCAATATCCACAATTAGGACCTACATGCTCAATTCCAATGATTCAATATTTGCAAATGTTATTTCTATAGAAATAGGAAAGTATTCAACATTTGAAGATGATGCCATATGCACCAACCAATAGGTAATTGAAACCAAGGGTAATAGGAAGATGTATGAAGAACAATAAACTAATATTTTGGTAAAAATTTGAAAGGGTACAATGGAACTTATAAGGGAAAAGACACCTTTGCACTTAAAAGATAAAGGGCCTATCATAGCACAACAAGAAAAATAAAAGAGGAAATTAAAAGTAATAGATGCACCTCAAAATGGCAGTGGTTCCCCCCCAACAACACCCCCCCAACCCCACCCCCCCCCCAACCCCCAAACCCCCCCTACCCCCAACCCTTCCACCCCCCCCCCCCCCCGCCCCCCCCCCGCGGCGCCCCCCCCCCCCCCCCCCCCCCCCCCCCCCCCCCCCCCCCCCACCCCGCCCCCACACACAACCCCCCCCCCCCACCCCCCGCCCACCACAAAAACAAAAAAACAAAGAACCCACCCCCCCCCCCCCCCCCCCCCCCCCCCCCCCCCCCACCCGCGCGGCGTCACACCCCCCCCACCTCCTCCCCCCCCCAGCCACCGACGCCACCCCCACCAACCGAGAGCAAACACAACGCACGCCCCCCACCCCCAACACCCCCCCGCGCGCCCCCCCGGCGCCCCCCGGGGACCACCCACAACAGCAGGTCGAGGAGGCCGCGCTCCCCGGTCTCGGTCCCTTGTTCTGTTGGTGGGTTTTTTTTTTTTTTTGTTTGTGGGTTTGTGTTTTGTTTTTTTATTTGTTGTCTGCGTTGCTGCCGCCCCCCCCCTGGCCCTCCCGCGGCCGCCCCCCGTGCACAAAAAAAAAAAAAAAAAAAAAAAAAAAAGTGGATTCAAGGGATATAAAATGATAGAGACTAAATTATAGATAAAGAAAAGTGATTAGTACCAAGTAATGGGGATTTAAAAAGATATTGGTAAATCCATAGAAAAGGAAGATAAAAAATTGTAGGGTAAAACTCCAAAATGAGTTTTAAAGGTAGCTAAAATATCCCTTTGTTATGAGTGAAGGAAGAATAATAGCTTGTAGGCAACCCCAAAATTTTACCATAAAAAACATTCAATATCATAGAGGAATATAAAAAACATTGTCTAAAGTTAACATGTTGGAAGCATTATCCCTATCTAGAAAATAGTATGAACTCCAAGAAGCTCTAAAAGAGTAGGAGTAGAGTTATGCTAAAGATAATTAGTTTAAATCCACTATAATTCAAATAGAAGAGCAATAAAATATGATAATTAAAATTCATGCATACCATGTATAGAATTCTCCACAACCAAAAACTCTAAAGTTTACCCCATTCTATGTGATGCTCGAGACCAAAATTTATATTCTAAAAAGTTGTATAATGGATTTAGTTGTAGTGGTCACAATTATGTCCAAAGTTATTTGTGAAGACATAGGTCTCCCTTATGTTAAGAAGACTAGGAATCATATATAAATGGATGGAAAAAGATTCAATGTGAAGGGGGTTCTCCTTGCATGATCATTACTTTATCTAGATATCTATAGTTCATAGTAGTATAAGAAGTGATAGTTGTGGATCCATACCTATACTTTATGATGCTATTGTTTAGGAAATAGACATGTAAGTTATGGGATTATTACATAGCAATGCATATATTCATATGGTGGTTCCCAAAGACATAAAAATAATTAGGATTGATAACAAACCACCTTGTAACTTTATCCTGTATAAGCTTGAAGTTGAAAGCATAATGAATTAGAATGACCAGTCAAAATACATCAAATATTATGAGTATAAAGAAGACAAACACAACCCAAAAATAGATATGATAATTAAAAGGCTACAAGATTATGAATATTGAGAAGTGGATTATGATGAAATAAATTTAGAAAATTACCTAACCATAGAGACTCCTTTGAATTCTATTTCTTAATAAGTTGATGAGTTGAAAAGACATGGGCTATACACTTTGATGGTACCATAATAAATAATAGAGTAGGTATGATTATTATTATTTTTTAAATTTACACGATGGAATCGATAGCTGCCATGAATTCGGGTAGGTTTTCCAGCTTTTATGGCCACCATAGTATTCTACGTTGTCCACCCTAGAAGCTACCACATAGATATTCATGTAGTCAGCCCCTATAACCACCATGCCACAATAATTTTAAACCTTTTATGCCACTAAAAGCACCAGGAAAGGGACAAGCGTTCATTTCGATGAGGCCCGATATTTTAACCTTGGACCTCCGCCCCCTTATGGGGTTTGGATGAACCAATTGGTCTACACCTCGGACCTAGTATAGTTTATTATTGCATAAGGAGAACATATCCATTATTTCAATTGTCCTAACAATGTGATTTAATATGATGCACTCTTTACTAGCTTGACAAAAGCAAAAAAATGGAAATCATAGATCTAAGAATATATGGTGACTCAAAACTAATTGTGAATCATGTCAATTCCTAATGCACCATAAAAACAAATGCCTAAAGTCTTATATGAATTAAGTCTAGGATTTGCTCAAAAATTTTATTTCATATGAGATTAGATAAATTCCTAGGGGTAGATGAATTGGTAGGAATGACAGTACAATTTGACCTCACAAATAAAATATGGTATAAAATAAAATAATTTATAGTTGTTTTTAGGCAATTAGTCCTAATAGCTCTGACCATTGAAATATCTTTAATAATGATGATCAAATCATACCATTTATTATTAGAGAATCCCAATACATAATAGAAGAATTAATATGTGGATGACATAAAATATAAATTCATACAACTAAAATTGAACCAATTACCTAAAGGTCTTATCACAATGGATATCCTATTTAACCTAGATGATAGTACAAGAAAGAGTAACCTTAGGGTAGTCTTCTTCAAATCACCTAGTTGAGGTAGTTGAAGGAAAAAGTCTATTAATCATGAAATATTATAGTTAATATTAAAAAGACATTTTCAAAAATCTTCATGGTAAGTATGGAGATATTATTACCTACCTATATGAAGATATCAAAAATATTGACTATAATATGATAGAGAATACAATCAAATAAGAACCTGTTAGAAATAGATTATACTCCATCATTTGGGTCATGTAAATGTATCTTCCAAGGTACATACTTAGGACATTAGATTACTTTAGGGGGAAGTTATCTAGTTACTTCATGCAATGTAATAAATGCACAAGTGTCAATGTGCAAGTTGTATATGTGCAAGTTGTCCCTTGCACAACTAGGTAGAGTGTTGGCCAAGAAACCTATTTTCCTATATAAGAAAGGCCTCATTGTAATACATATATAGAGTTGGGGAACATAGTCAGATAGAGTAGCTTAGAGCATACTCGTAGGTAGTAGCACAGTTCTATGGAGATCACCATATAATGGTGATGGGTGCAATGTAGTTCAGTAGCTTTATTAATGGAGTGTTCATTTCCTCCATAGCTACATTGTATTTTTATGTCATTTCTATTTACAACATATTTCAATCATCTAGAATATTTACTTTCTTTCATATTATTCTGCATCTTGTGATTGCTATCTCCCATTGCTGATTACATCAAAAGAGAACAATGGTAATAGAGCCATGGTAGATCTAGCCATAGTAGATCAATAGGGAAACCACCATTATCATTGAGCCTGAGTTTTTTGTCAACCTCATGCACTGCTGGACCAACCACTATCAAAAAATCTCAAAAGAGTCTAGGTGGTAGAATTAGGGAGAGCCCAAGTGAGGAAAGAAATAAATCTTAGTTCCAGAAATACTGAGATTACATTTGACTAGAGTCTTTCCATAGAGTTGCAAGAAAAACTCATGAAGACTAGGACTCAACATTCAATCCACTAGATTGACAGATCATCTAGTGAAGATCATTCAGGATATTTGGATTTTGCTAACTATTACCTAAAGTTTATTTTGTTGCAAAAAATTAATTCTCAGAGGATTGGGACTCCTCCTACAACAAAAATCTAGGAGAATCCAACTTCATTGCCCAAAGGTCGACGTGCCTTCATAGTGTAGATATTAGTTCCTTGTGCAAGAGAAGAATACTACAAAAGAAGACTTTTGGTGAAGAGTCATGGTGAAGTCAGGAGACTGAAGATCTCCATTGCTATATTGAAGAACTTCACAGTTGAAGAATAGGCCATAGAAGCCTTGATACAAAAAAGGCCATAGAAGCCTTGAGATACAAGATATATAAGCCTTGAAGAACAAGCCATATAAGCCTTGATACTAAAAAGGCCATAGAAGCCTTGATACGAAAAAGGCCATAGAATCCTTGATACTGAAAATGCCATAGAAGCCTTGATATTGAAAAGGCCACAAAAGCCTTGATACTGAAAAGGCCATAGAAGCCTTGATATTGAAAAAGGCTACAAAAGCCTAGATACTAAAAAAGGCCATAGAAGCCTTGATCCTAAAGAAAAATTAAAATATGATATCTGATTTAGAAGTAGATTAAGATTTCAATACTAATATTTTATTGTAGGGAAAGAAGATTCAATGAGTTGGGAAACTTCCTACAAGAAAGTTAGGAAGAGTATCTTCTTTAGAATCAATTCAACACTTGAAGAAAAATCGAAGAGATCAAGAGAAGATCTCATTGAAGAACTTCCAGTATTGGAATAAGAAGAATAAGAAGACTAGGAGAGTCCTTCTCACATCTAGAAGTAGCAGAATTAGAGATCTAAAAGAAGATCTCACCACCAATACTTCTAGGAGTAAAAGGTTGAAGAGAAGGTCTCAAGGAAGACCAACAGAATCTGCAAGATCAAAGACCTTGGGAAGGTCTCAATGAGCATCCAGTAAAAGGCTAGGAGAGCCTTACTAAAGAAATCATCAAAGGAGAACTCACTGGAGAAATCCACTACCAAGGAGAAGCCCCTGATAGTGAAGGACTTGGGACAATTGTCACCATTCGACAACAAGTCCAAGAGAAGGAGAATTTGGCAAGGAGTGCCAAATATGAGAAGAAGAATTTGGAAAGGAGTGCAAAATCCTAGAAGAAGAATCCAGTGAAGACCTCAAGATATTTAGAATCTTGAGAAGAATATCCTACTTGAAGTTAGAATTCGACAAGAAGACTTGAAGACAGAATAATCTCACCAAATCTAGGAGATTTGAAGATTACCTCTCACAACAAGAAGGCATTTCTTTAGAGACAAAGACTTATCCAAATATATAGTAGAAGGAGGAGATCACAAGAGGAGAACAAGCCACCAAATATTAGGCTCGTAAAAGAAAGTTTGAGATCATTTTTTGGTGAAGAAGGAGTTGTTCAAGACAGTCTACAAAAAGTTGCAAGATCCTACTCGAAGCAACAACTTGGTGATCTTAGACACCAAGATCCACATCCTCTACAAAAGTGGAAAAAGAGCTACATAAGATTTTAAAAAAGGTAAGAAACTTATGGTGCAAGTAGATTCATTAATTGGATTACTTATCATATTTTTTAAAGCACCTTGATTTGGATTAAAGTTGCAAGAAGAAAAATTGGATTATAGTCTTCAAAAGTGAAAAAAGAGAAAATTTATTTTTAAGGTTCATTTGCACATTAATTAGGAGTTGATTAGATTTCAGAATTACATCTATCAACTACCTATTATCTACTTTGGAAAAAGAAAAAGAAGACTAAGCCCTACAATATTAATTGTAGTGAAATTGCAGAATAACTCTTGAAGATTCATTTCAGATTATTCTTGATTAGTTGCAGTAAATTGATTAAGTGCATTAATTTGAGAGTTGATTGGAGTGATAAGGTGAAATTTTTAGTGCATTAAAATAAATTTTATTAGATTCATTTGCACTATTCTATTACTCTCAAAATAATTATTGTTTGTGTTCTTGAGAAGGGCACAAAATCAAAAATTGTCAAAGTGTCTAAAGACACTATTAATGCACAAAAATATGCAATACTTAGTGGCCAAGTGAAGCCATAAAAACAGGTTAGAATCCTCCAAAACTTGGAGAAGAATATGACTAACCAAAATCAGAAATAGAAGCTTCAAATATTGAGACTTGGTGAGTCTCAAATCCAAAGCATTATAGGGTTAGTTGCAAGGAGAAAAGTGCAGAAAATTGCATCTTAAAAGGAGCTTCTATCTACTTCTATCTAAGCTTGGATTTGTCATTATAATATCCAAGAAAAAAAGGGAAGGTGTCTAAGAAAAAATACAACCTCAAAACCCCTACACTGCATTCAAAAATTTTGCCATACAAATCAGAATATTAGACCTACAAAAAGAAGTGCAAGAAAGGGTGCAAAAGATATCTTATTTACAAATATTGTTACATTGGATAGCACTTCTCTAACTCATTCTACATAGGATAAAGGGCATATTGGAAGGTGCCTCAAAGGCACAATATAAGTAGGGTGAAATAGTCAACCATGGACAAACACTAGCATCCTCCCAAGCATAGCAAAGAGCCATTCATATAGGCTCATATTCTATGTATCTTGGATGGCCAAACCTACAAAAGACAAGGCACAAAGCTAGGGAGAAATCAAGCAGTGTATGAGAAAAAGAAAATTGATGCAAGCATATTGGAACCATACGTTTGATCAAGGAGCATTCACTACCTCAAGTGGAGCATCACGAAGTCTTCATCAAAGCACTGCCATATCTCCACCAAAGCTCCTCCATATCTCCACCATAGCTCCACCATGAGCATTGCTTGACTGGAAACATCTCAGCTCCAATGAAGTACAAAAAAGAACAAGGTGGAAGAATACATTTGAAAGGCTTGCAAGAAGGTGTTGATAAGAAAAGGACATGCAAAGGGAATAAAGTGCCACTTGTCATTCTCCAAAAGAACCCTAAAAAATGCCCATGAAGGAGACGTTACAACTTTGTCTTGGTGTCCATACTCCATGTGACAGAGGAGTTATCTATAGTCATAAGTGTTACAGCAAGAAGCTCATACACATTGAAGTAGAAATGTCCCTTGGATAGTGCATGAAGAGGGGATAAAAATATATTTTTTAAGTGGAGGTGACACTTGTCACAAGTGTTAGAACAAGACCAACATCTCCACCAAACTCTTGAAGTATTCTTGGAATATCTTAAAATTAATACCTCAGATAAACTTGGTAGCACCTCGAAGAAACTCAGATGCAACTCAAAAAAAAATCAGTGATAATTTGGTAGTGATTTACAACAAATTGAGAGTATTCGAAAGCACTCTTAGTCAAATGACATTAAAGGAAGGCATTGAAGCCAAGAGCATGTTGAAGGATTTGCGCTCAAGAAGGATAGACCACCGCCAATTGCATCCGATTTCATAAAGGTACAAAGCCTTACTAAGGTAGAATTTCCTCATCTAATTTGCTTTCATTAAAAAGGGAGTTATAAGGTTTTATTCTAAGGTTGAAATATTAAAATAATTCAATCTTTATTTGAAATAAAAACTTAGGGAAATTAATCTAATATTTGCAAAACACAACTTAGGAGAAATAAGGGATACTACTTGGAATTAATCCATTTAATGTTTGCAAATATTAATGTGTTCTAATTTTCCAAATTTGGGAGTGATAAGGGTTACAACATCAAACTAGGTTATTGGAAATTAGAAACACTTAAATAAAATCCTAAGGGATATAAAAATAGGTTATTGAAGATTTTTACTAAGGTTGGAAATTTATAATATTCTTGTCTCAAAAATTTCTCAAAAGGGACAAAAGGAATCCAACATTAAAACCTCTTCAAAAATTGGAAAAGTGCTTAGTTCAATAGGAGTAATAAGGTGTTTAAAAAGTTGATTTTTGATCTTTCCAAAACTGTACAAAATCAACCATAAATTGAACTATATTTTACAAAAGCACTATATCATATTCCAAAATCATTAGGGAGTCATAAGGGATTCTACAAAACTTGATAATAATAATAATATCTATCAAAGGTTATCAAGTTGGGAAGATATAAGCTTTATTTAAAAATCTAAAATTAGGTATACTCTCATACTAGGGAGACATAAGGAAGCCTACAAACCTAAGGATTAATAAAGGTTTCATCAAATCAAACTTATATACTTCAATAAGGGATCATATATCCTAACATAGGGAATTATAAGATAGACTACTAAGAGTCTATCAAAATCTAATAAATAGCAAGAATCATTATTCAAATATCTGTCATGGATGAAATTTTGAGAAAAGGTTTCAATAATGAAGATGTATTCCATGAAGTAGAATCCTATTCTCAAAACTTAATAGATACTCTAGAAGGATATGAGTATCTACCCTCTAGTGACAAAGATAAATTCTCCTTATTTCTTAAAGAAGCCAAAGAAGGTAACTTCACAACATTGATTAACTATCTTCATGAAATCCTCTTCACAACATGGTGGAACTCACAAAGATTGATTATATTTTTACCAAAATAATATATGATGATTTATATATAATTAATTGTGTTTGTACTTACTCAACACAAGAAACAAGCTGGTAATAAAGAACAATACTATTGTGATGATAGACTAACTTGTCATAAAGCAGATATTTCACCAACACCAAAGCAGAATCATAGGAAGAGAAGGAGAAAAAGGAAGAAGAGACATACTAAAAGGAAACATGGCATCATGAAGACTAAACCAGTTGAACACATACAAAAGGTAGAAGAACCTTCAGCTGCAACTTACTTTGCATCATATGAAGACATATATTACGTGTTGAACTTGAACATAGTAAGCAATGAATGAGAATACAAATTCCATTATCCAATGGAAGAAGATCCATATTGAAGACTAAAGTCTTCAATACCCAAATAATGTAATGCAGGGGGTGTTAGAAATAAGATTATATTCCATCATTTGGGTCATGTAAATGTATCTTCCAAGGTACATACTTAGGACATTATATTACTTTAGGGGGAAGTTATCTAGTTACTTCATGCAATGTAATAAATGCACAAGTGTCAATGTGCAAGTTGTATATGTTCAAGTTGTCCCTTGCACAACTAGGTAGATTTTTGGCCAAGAAACCTATTTTCCTATATAATAAAGGCCTCATTATAATACAAATATAGAGTTTGGGGAACATAGTCATATAGAGTAGCTTAGAGCATACTTGTAGGTAGTAGCACAGTTCTGTGGAGATCACCATATAATTGTTATGGGTGTAATGTAGCACAATAGCTTTATTAATGAAGTGTTCATTTTCTCCATAGCTACATTGTATTATTTTATATCATTTCTATTTACAACATATTTCAGTCATCTAGCATATTTAATTTATTTCATATTATTCTACATCTTGTGATTGATATCTCCTATTGCTCATTACATCAAAAGCTAACATAGCCTAATTCCATGAAATTTAGATAGAAATAGAGACCAATGAATTTGAATATAGAAAAAAAAAATTTAATCTCCTCCAAGCTTATATTATATTCCTCATCAACCACTCTACATGCATTTCTAATCTAGTCCTAAAACATAAGAAAAATGGGGATATAAGGATATGTGTTGACATTAGAAACATGAATAGGGCATCTATAAAATATCACTATCCATTGCATACCATAAACAAAATATTATAAAATGTAGTAGGTTCATAGATATTATCACTCATAGATGTCTTCTCCATATATAATCAAATTTGGGTTGAGTATGAAGACAAATATAAAACAACCTTCACCACTAAGTAGAAAACCTTTTTATATTAATATATCATTTAGTATATCAAATGTAGGGACAAATTTCCAAAGGTCTGTGAAAATTAATTTTGTAGGAATGGTAGGTGAGACTATCCTTATGTACCTTAATGATTTCATAGTATTCTCCAAAATCAAGAGTAAGCACATTGACCATATTAGGTCAATATTCTAGAGGTGTAGGGAATTTGAGATTTTATTTGAACTCTAAGAAGTCTATTTTCATGGTCCAAGAGGTAAAATTTATAGTTAATGTAGCATAAAAAGGAGGTTTTTCCATATAACTCAATTAGATAAAAGCCATCCATGACCTACCATTGCCCACATAAATAAAGGGCATCAGGTCATTCATAGGTCAAATATGGTTTGTAGCTAATCTCATCACTAATTTTTCTCAAATGGTTAGACCCATAAAAAGTTTGTATCTCTATATTGTATTAAGTAAGGAAATAAATCCTTTCAATAAGTCTATAATTCCATCAAAAAGTGTCTATCCTAATTAATCCTTACTTTTGCAAATAGTTTAGGTTATATGTACTTGGTAAAAATGAGAGAATTTTAGTTGTAGTAACCCAAAATAATAACCAATATGAATACCATACCATAATATTCATGATATAAACACTTCAAAACTACAAGGAAAGGTATACTATGATTGAAAAATAAGTATTTGCCATTATGAAGACCTTAAAATAGTTTAATAGCACCTACTGTAAAGCAAGACCAGTATATTTTTATTACACCTTGATGTTTGGTTTGTTGTATTACATGGAAAAATAGGATAAAATAGTGTTTTATGGATCAATAAAATAGAATAATTTCATTTTAAGATCAAAATTTCTATGTTGATTAGGGGAAGGGCTTTATGTGAAAAGCTAGCAAAAATAGTTTTTAAAAAACAAGTTTATCTAGTTAAATATATGGATATCAATGAAGGAACCAAAATTATGGGTTATATATGTATATACATGGATATAGGACAAGTACCTAAAGGATTATCATCCAAAGAGAGATCTTGGTTTAGATAAAATGAACAACGCTATCAATGGTTGAGCAAAATTTTGTATTGAAAAGGATATGATGATATTCTAATCTATTGCATGGAAGAAATTAGTCTTGGGGTCCTAAAAAAGTAGCATCATGACAAAGGAAGGTCTTATATATGCCCATGAAAACCCATAACATGTTAATGACTGATTTTATTGAAAAGGTCAACCCATTGTTAAGTATAGGCTATGGATGGATAATAACTACTATAGACTACTTTACCAAATATTTCAAAGTAGTTCTAGCCAAAGTAGCTAATCAATATATGGTGGTTAATTTACTTAAATATATAATCACTAGGTTTGGAACCCTTGATACCATTATCACAAATAATACCACCTATTTCAAGGGAGCTAAAATGGTGAAGTTTTTCCTCAAAAATAGATTTTTGCTCAAAATATCATCCAATTATTATCCTAAAAGCAATGGATTGGATAAAACAACCAATAAAAACATTGTTCAAACCTTTAAAATATTCATTATACTCACAAAGTGCTCGTAGTAAAATGCTACATAAAGCATTATGGGAAGATATGGTGATTACAAAAGCATCCACTAGGTCATCTCCCTATGAGCTAGTGTATGGCATAAAGGCAATGTTGTAAATTAAGCTTGATATCCCTTACTCCAAATGTCATAGAAGATCAAATTGGAGGAATTTGACATCAAACCCATGCAAGTAAGACTTAATGCATTACTAGCCCTAGAATAAAAGAGGAAAAAGTATTTCAAAAAGACCATGCAACATCAGGAAGACATCAAGTGATGGTTTGATAAAGGAATTTTGAAAGTAGAATATAAGGAATGAGACCTTGTGCTAAAATGGTATGAATGCCAATAAAAACTATGGGATAATTAGAAGGTTTACTCAGTATGAGTTGACCTTACCAAATTGCTAAAATTTTAGGTCCAAATACCTATAAACTTGCCTCCATAAATGGAGTAATACCACCTATTTATATAAATGAGTAGCACCTTAACTCAATATAATAACAAGAATTTAGGAAAAATAATATGTATGTAAATAGTATCAACTATTTATTTGGAAATTATCTTCCCCTCCTACTATTCCAATTTTTCTCCTTATCCTTCTTTCAAGTTTCTTATTTTTATCAAAGAAATCCCATTTTCTCTCCAAATTGATAACATGTCAGATCCATAAAGGATATCTTAATGTATAAAAAAATGAGTGATTTGGTCATTAAAAGCAAGTGATTAACTCACAAAGAGTGAGTAACCTATTCACTTAGGTAAGCAATGCATTCAATCCATGAGGTGGCCCAAGGAAATCATGACTTGGTGTAAATTGACCTATAAGAGTTTGATCACCTTTGGCCAATGCAAATATGTAGATAGTGAATAATATTTTTATGAATTATAAAATCCCAAGGGGTCTCCTTAAGGTATCATTTGAATACAACATACTCTACTAAATATAATACACCCTAACACTAGCAAATTACATGCTATAGCTTGATTGAGTAGAATATCCATGGGAGCTTGACTATTAGTAACCAAGTGAACCACCTAACTAAATAGTAAAAACAAAAAATATCAGGCTTTTTCCCATCCCCAAACATCAATGAATCACTTATAAAGAAAATCAATTAAAATTATCGAGTGAATCACTCCCCTTAACCAAGTGAAATAAATATAATTTTCTATGCAAATCACTCTACCTTCCTTTTCACTTTAGCTTACTTTGGTGAATGAACAATTCCTAATTTGAGAGTGAATCACTCCAAATTAGAGATGAAATTGCTCCTACCATAAAAAGGCTAAATTTGCCTAGTTTTATTTTTCCATTCTATTAAATTTCCATCCTTTTATCATCATGGATACCATATTTAATTCTACCAACCCTTAATTACTAGAATATCAAACCATATCACCTCCTTGCATGATCACTACTCCACCCTTCATTGTCTCATTATATCTTAATTGTCATCACTATTGTAGTGTTTGGGCCATCAAATAGGCAACCCAAAAATAAGAAAGAAAATGAAAAAATATATAGGACTCCCCACCTCCCAAAAGGCCAATGGAGTATTTTAAGGATCCATAATAGAGGTTAGAGAATGGAACCTGTACAAATCCCATGAGGCAAGTGAAGAAAGAAGGCCTAAGGAGTTACAACCTACACCTCCAAATAGACTCATGAACTATAGTCCAAATTCAAACATTGGGATTGACAATGAATTGGTTCCACAAGTGTGGAACTACAAAGAGTTGGTGAAAGTGGTAGCTAAGAAATATAATCCAACAAGAAGAATTTTTAGGCTACTCCAATTGATAGAAGTCATATTTTATATCTACTATGGAGTTATAAGGAACATGTTGAAGGTCACTAATGATCAAACCATGTAGACCTCTTATATACCTAAGACCCAAAGGGAATTCTATTCTAGATAAAATAATACCTATTGGTGGAACTTCCAAACCCTTTACATGAATAATTAGGACATAATATCTAAATTTAGTATCCCAATATAATTATATCAATTTAAAAAAAATGTTTAGATGGTAATGATAGGTATAGTTATAGTATGAGGGGAAGGAGTGATAGGAAGGTTTACGAGGAGCACATTTTCCTATTACATACCATACAAAGCTACCTAGGGCACTCCAAAAATATTTATTATGCCATGTACATTTTTGACAAAATGCATGGTAAACTACATGAATTTAAAAAATAAATGAAGTTTAATTATACTTCCTACCTGATTTGGTTGATCCAATAATAGAAGAAAAGGTAGTTTCCACAATTCAACTATACTAGGTAGGAAATGATGGACAACCCATGAGAATAGTAGAGTACATAGATGTATGTTCTTGAGAAGTGGAAAAAAACTCCTATTTCTTCTATGATGAGGTATGTAATCTCATCATAGAGATATTCAATAGAAAAGTACTAAGGTTGATAGATGAGGCACAATAGCTAGTAACAAAGGGAAAGTTGCATAGAGGAAATTTCCACTTGGGTAGGTCCAAATCCTTCATCTACCTTTATGACTTGTTTGCAATGCCTTGCAAGTTACCTACATGAGCACCAAAATACATATTCAACATAGAGTATGTTTGGAAACTAACTATGTGTATTTGAAATACTTCAAAGAGAAAAATAAAACCACCTTCTACCCACTCAAGAAAAAAATAATGACTATCATTCCTAAGCTACATGGTTTTCATTTGGTTGAAAAGGTGAGGCTGAGGGAGATGTATATTAAAAAATATAGAGATCATTTGTCCTATGAACCAAAGGAAATTTTTAGAAAACCTTATGATATAAAAGTATAGATACCTTTTTTGTGCATTAAAAATGGTATAATGCATAGAAATGGATCAACCTATATGAGGAGATAACCCTTGTAACATTGGGTAGCAATAGGGAATATGAAGATGAATTTAAAATACGGTATAACCTTGAGAATGAAATAATTTTTACAAGAAGAAAAAGGATGACCTTGACCCATACATAAAGCTAAGCCATTAGAGGTTGGGGGTATTCCAAAAGCTAGGCTACATAGATAAGAAGATCCTATCATGGCATAGAATGAGGTACAAAATAAATATAATAACCAAATTTGTGAGAGATTTTTTATTCGATGTCATGTTTTTATACTACCCAGGACAAAGGCACCCCAAAGGTATAAAAAGGGATAATTTCATAATGAGAATGAAAACAACCTCAACCCCTCACAAATATAATCCTAATAAACAAATGATGCTAATGATCACTATTTTAGTTTTGCCAATGACTCTAGTGGTAGCCAATATAGTAGTTAAGTAGATGATAATAAATGGGAAAAAGGTGTTTGATAAGTATGGTTTGATATTTAGCAAGGTTGTTGTAGAAATTGATTAGAAAGCAAAGGTGTTTGAGAAGTATGGTATAGACCATAGCATAGGAGGCTCAAAAATAACCCAACTCAAAAAGGGAGAATCCATCAAGGAGGATCCATTTGTAAGTTAGGAATGACCTATGTAGTGACCACAATTATACATACTTATCCTTAATTTTCACCATACATCATCTCCACCTTCTCTCCTATCACTTATTATTCTTCTTCTATATTGTATCTTCTTTCTCTCTCTACCCCTTCATCCTCTATTATCAATTATTCCCCTTTCCATTCTTCTATTGCACTCATCTCATCAACAACCAATGGAACACCTATTTCTATAGGGTACATCCCACCTCATAGTTTTCCTAAAGACACCCCATGTCAAATAGTCATGGGCATAGTGGGAACCATCCCCATTAATTCATTTTCCATACCTACTCATCCAATTCATAATAGCAAAATATTGTCACCCCTCTTTACCTCCCTGATTAGTTGACATTACATTCCACTCCTACCACTTCCATACCATTCTCCATTGTTACCACTCAATTCACTCTGATAACTATGTCATCCACATCCATATTCCCATCATTCCAAGTATGATAACTTCTCCTACAAGCTATTATTCCCCATACCCTTATCCAAGGAGCTAACTCTATAGGATATCCCTTATCAACAAGTGTGATTGAAGGTCCTAGATGAAGATATGTTTATAAGGCCAGATAAAATGACATCATCAAGGAGTTAAGTGTTCTTGATATTGAGGAAAATATATGGAAGGAGTATAAAAAGCTCAATAGAAAGACTTCCAAGGCCTTGATGCTCTTTCACTTGCAATTGTTAAAGAAGGGGAACGAAGTGTTCTTTGTCAAGGATATAAAAATAGAACGTACTATGGTAGCATTTAATCCTACTAACTTAACTAATAGGTTATTTAAACTATATCTATGCAATATGGACCCATATCAAATGGTCCAATTAGATAACCAACTCACACTTGGTGTGATAATGAAATATGGAAAACTAGTAATTGGGGATGAAGCAACATATATTAAGAATAGAAAAATAGAAGTAGAATTGGCACAACTAAATGTAGAATGAGAACAAATTTAGAAAGACAATTAAGGAATAAAGGAGATTGTCAATAAATATTAGTTTAATAAATAGATCAAGGACCTTCAAATCCATATTTCTAAAACTAAAAAACTCATGCAAAATAATAATATAATAATGAAGTAGGCTCCTATAAATCTTACAATATAGATATCAATAGATAAAGGATTTGATAGCCTTGATATCTAAAGAGATTGTTGCAAACTTGGCACAAGATATTCAAATGGTCAAGACCTTTTGGGAATAGATCAAGGAGAAAATATAGAATGTTTATGAATTTTTATTGATATTCTTCACTGAAGAAAGCCTATACTAGGTCAAAAATACCATTAAACATGTATAAGAGAATCTATTTGTGAGAGGTGAACATTAGAAAGTTCTAAAATTCTTTGCATAAATGACCATAGCATAGGTACAACAATAAGGTGTAGAAAACAAAGATCTAGTCAAGAAGATAATACATATTATAGATGTCTAGAGGGACCTACAATCCTATAAAGATAACATGTCATCCTTGAATACCCAAGTGTATAAAATACATATGGATATCCAAGGTTTGATCACTACTAGAATACCCAATATTTTGAATGAAAGAAAACTCATCCTAGATGATGATATCAATAATACTATGACTGAATAAGAATAGGACTAAGCCAACCAAGGGAATGCAACTAAAACATATTAGAAGCTAAAGCTAATCCATGCTAATCTTGTCATGATCTACCTTGGCAAGACCCTTTTACATGATGAACTAGGACCTAATTCTTAGTTTTGTAATGTTTTGTGAAGTAAATTGATGCTTTTGTGAAATATATATTTTAGGAAATATGTTTTGGAAAAAAGAAAAGCAAATCAATTAAATATGGTTTAATTAATCTAATTGCATATTACCTCATTGATTTGGTAGGTTTTGGAATGCAATTAGGTGATTTTTATCTTCACAAAATGTGTCTAATTTTGATTGGACCAAAAGAGCACTAAGATAATTTAATAATATAATGATTATTTTATTGAATTAGAGGATTATTCATCCTTCTCCATGGTTGCTTCATGGCAATTAATTTTTAAAGAGATTCCCCTTTTTATTATTTAATAGTTTTAAATTTATCAATGTTCTTGATAAGGGGGCAAGAAACAAAGGGATTGATCACCTTATCTCTACTTTTTGATTTTATAATATTTATCTTGTCTCTTCCTAGCATGGGGGAAATTAGTAGTTTATTTGAAGGCATCTTGCTTTATCGAGGAAAAATGCCTTTAAATGAGCCTAGAGGGGCTTAGTTTAGAGCTAGACAACAAGGAGAAGACAAGGAGGTTGCAAGGAGGAAGGATTCCAACCTATCAAGAGAATCAAGTTGAGGCTTTGAATGATAGAATGAAAAATGAATTACATTTTCTTTTAAAGAAACTTCTTTCAATTCTTACTAAGGCATTGTGATTATTCTTGTTTTGGGACTTTAATTGTTTGCAAATATTGAGGTGATGATGATCTATTATTTTATATTTTCTCTTATTGAATAATGATGCCTTAGGTATTTATGTTCTTGGCCTATGTATAATAGTATTTTGTTCTAACTTACATGCTCTTCCTTTAATAAAAGGTTATTCTAAGAACATGCTTAAATGACATTAAAATTCATGTTGGTAGTTTTGATTATGTTTGAGGTTGGCATTACCTATTAAATGCTGAGAAAGTATGTCGGAGCCACCATATGTTTTACTACTATTAACAATATTAGATAGCCATCCTTCCTACTATATAATCAGTAGTTTAATGGTTGAGTTACAATGATTGTCTTGGTTTGTGATTAACTCCAACCTTGAATCTTGAAGGATTTATGTTTATGCCCTATTTTAGCTACTTAAGCATACCTAAATCATGGTTGCATATTGCTATAAATATTTTTAGCATCTCCCTATTAAACCTATGAATTCAAGCATAGTTGATGTATTATAGGTAGAAAATTTCCTGATCCTATTGAAAGTCACCTAAGGATTTTTATCGATTTTGTCTAATTTTGTGAAGCCTTTGGAAGAGGTCTAAAGCCTCTATGTTGAGCTTCCTTGAGTGGATGAACCACATTGATTCACACTCAGTCTCACTCATGCAAATGACCTAATTACCTTCCACAAACATTATCCCATATGGGATATGCTCGGTCAGCAATAGGTCATAAAGGGAGAAGGTCTCTTTATGATATTCAACCACCAAGTGGTGATCAGGGACCAGGCAACTTAGTGGTTACTTGGTTCCATTCAAACCTTCCATAAAGACCTTTGATCCACTAACCATTGCTTATATTCTATCGCATGTTTTCTTGGGTATGGTTTTTGGTTATTGTTATGTGTGGTTTATAACCCCTTTTATTATAAGCAGGATGTAATATCCCACATTTCATGTGTGGGAGGTAAGATAAAATTTTATAAGGGAGTGGGATTCCCTTATGGGGTGATCACCACTTGGTGGTCAAGGTGGCCACCAAGCAGGGGCCACTTCATACTAGTTTAGGGTGCATGGTTGGACACATGGCTAGATTTAGTTGCTTGTTGTTAGTTGACCTAATACTTGACCCACCTATGGTTGCTTCCTATCTTGCCACATGGTTGGTTGTATGTTAATGATTTTTTTGGATCATGTCGGTTGCTTGGTTGCATTAAGTTGTTTAAATCCCTTTTTTTCTTAATGATGGCTTGTGGTAATATCCCACATGCTCCCTATGGGAGCATGTAAGGCTACCTAAATAGGGGTGGGTGTCCCTATTAGCCTGACCACTAGGTGGTGGTTAGGGTAGGCCTTGCCTGGTGGAGGCCAAGGTTGAGCGTCGGTGGTGGATGCCTCATTGACTATTTGACTTGCTTGGAAATTGGATTGACTAGATTGAATTATGTTGACTAAAATTAATCACCCTTTTTGAATGTTTGTAAACCTTTTATTTTTGAAGAAATGGGCTCAAATGGAATCTTTCCTTTTTGCAATTTAAACCTTAGTTTTTGGAGACTAAATGAGATAAACTATTTTGCAATGAAAGAAATGATAGAGCACCCAAGTGTTGTAGGTGAGTTGGAGAGGAGAGAGAAATCCTCCAAGAGAGGTCCTAGGTTAAAATCTCCACCCTACCAAAAATCTGAATTGGGTATCCAAAATCCAATTGATAATGTTGGTGCGGGCAGGATCGGGTGTGACTCTCGGGTGACTTTGACGGTGTAGAACCCCTTATTCATGGTCTCTCAGACCAAGGCAGCCCCATAAGGGGTTTTTCACTTAAAAAAAATGATAGAGCAAACTCAAAATGGAAATTTGATCAAATTGGGGTTTTAAAAAGGTAAACCTTGTAGGGGAATTATAGAATAATTTTGTGGAGAAATTGTAGGTTAACTATAGGATAATTTTATGGAGAAATTGTAGGTTAACTATAGGATAATTTTATGGAGAAATTGAATATTATTGTGAAACAATTTTGTGGGAAAAAATGTAATTCAATTTGGTTGAGAATTGTAGGAAAACTTTAGGGTAATTTTGTGGAGAAATTGTATGTTAGCTAGGATAATTTTGTGGAAAAATTGAATGCTAGTTGAAGGAATGTTTTGTGGAAAAAATTGAATGCTAGTTAAAGGAATATTTTGTGGAAAAATTGAATGCTATATTTACAAACAATTTTGTGGAAAAATTGGATGGTTTATAGATCAAAATTTTATGGAAAGATCAAATGTTTGATTCATTTGTTTAAATGTTATTTCTATGTGAATGGAAATTAAGGGAATTTGCTTTATAAAAGTACCTTCTAGTTATGTTTAGGAAAATAATACGTGGGGAATTCATGGGTGAATTATGGGGTTCCCTCGTGTTTTTATATGAACTAGACTAGAAGTGTTTGCTTGAATTAGAATTTCTAGAATTTGATTGTAAAAGCATCTTCTAAGTTATGAAAAAGAAAGAATGGGTAGGGAATATATTTTTGAGGGAAATTATGGGGTTCTATATTGCTTGGACTAGAAGTGTTTGTAATTGTAATTGTTATATCAAAGGAATATCATTTTATGGAAAAAGGGTATGTGGTAAAAGAATGCATGTGGAATTATTTCTTTGGAAATTATGGGGTTTCCTTCCTTTGATAAAATGAATGTATAGTGCATGGTTACATTTTGGTGAATGTATGTTGCATGGTTGCATTCAAATGTGAAATTGCATGGATTAATTTATGATAGACTATATAGAAAAGTGCATTTAAGGTAAAACTACATGAATATCATGAGTTGTCATGATCCCTTACCACCATCAATCGAGTGATGGAAAGGCAAGGACCAATGAAGACTTGTACAATTGAAATATTGATCCCTTTGACATGTATTAAGGCTTTCATGATGAAAGGCTCTTTTATAAAAGAAATTTTTGGCATCAGTATTATTTTGTAATTTGGAATGGATCTATTGATTTACTCTCTATAATATATGTAAATGATGGAATTCCAATTATGCTCAAAATATGTATGATGTAGCTTTATACTTTGATTTATGATGTTGTATAAATCATCATGTTTTATGGATTAATAATGGAAATAGGGATTACATATTATTTAAGTGACTTCTTGATGAAGAGATATATTTTAAATTATTTAAGTAGATGGACTTAAATAAACACCCTATTTATGTATTTGAGAGAGAGATGTTCAAGGAATGGATGATAGAGTTTATACATGAGGTAATTATGAAAAGGCAATACCTAGAATGTTTGCATAAGTTACACTTGGAGTGTGGAACTCAAGTGGGGTCCAAAGAAGGTAATATTTGGAAGGTCTAGTTTATATCTTATCTCCTATCATAGAGGTTAGGAGAGTCTTATGCAAGTAAGTTAGAAATTAGACAATAGATGTTCTATATGATTTTATCATTAGAAAATGATAATCACCTTAGCTACCCCATCATGGATATGAGGGTAACAAAGCACTATAAATGATAGATACTCCATATTAGTGATGCAATATCTAATCTATAAGGCATACACCTAACATCAACCTAGATGGACTTAGGTTGGGACTAACTTAGATGGACTTAAGTTAGTAAAAGGGAAATGGCTATCCCATTCTTGGGGGTACTAAGAAGAGGAGAATCCCTAAATGCTATGGTCAAGACTTTCTCCATTCATGGAGAATGTAGGAAAGGTAGGGTGACCATTTAAGGTGTCCTTATATCATGGAGGTATGAAGGTAAACCTGTAGGTCTTATAGGAGATTGACCACTCCTATTCACAAGAGGTAGACACTGACCATGTTATCTCTTAGTGAAGTGTTGCCTTACAACTTACATTGAGTACATTCTTGAATAACCCTTGAACATAGACTATACTTATGAGTATTTAAAAAAATTCTCTCTCAATATGGTTGGAAAATGAGGTTTGTTATAGTTGGTATCAGAGCATGGTTGTAGGACTAAAATCTTCCATGAAAGAACTCTAGGTTATAGGACTAGAAGTTTCTTTGGGTAAAGCTAAAGACTACTTTGCATTTTTCCAAGATGAAGTAGCTCTTGTTAGGGTATCTTGCATGGAACAAGCATGACCACTAAAAATTATCAAATGAATAATAATAGGTTAAGTATATTGTGTAGAGCAAGAATAACCATAGCCATTATCAAATGAATGATAATGATATAAGTTAGTTTGTAGGGATAAAGAAACTAACTATGAAACTCAAACCTTTTGTGATCAGGTAAATGACACCCAATTTTATAAGAGGAGAGAGTAGAACTTCTTGAGATGTGAGACAGGCTAGGCTAGATAGTGCTGAAATTCGACCCATAGGAGAAATTTCTAGGAATTCCAAAAAAGAGGTAGAAAACCTCACTGTTGTTGTGTCTACGATGCAAGAAAAAATGAATATGAAAAGGGAAAAAATGGACCAACAAAGGTAGTAGTTAAAATCTATTAGCTCTCAACTCAAGAATACCAAGGTCATGAATCCAAAGATTAGAGATTCCAAGAATAGACATGTAGTTTATATTGATGCAATATATTGTGAAACAAGAATCCTCGTTGAGGTAGAATTGGCTAGGTAATTGAATAATGTTAAGGTGACTAAGTTTAATAGAAATGAAGGAGGATATTCAGTTGAGGCTTGGTTGAATGAGTTGGAGACTTACTTCTCCATGAAAAACTACTCCTCTATGACCCAAATAGTCTAGGCCACACTCCACTTAGTAGAAATAGGATTGGAGTGGTGGAATACATTCATAGAAGGATAGAAAATCTAGGTAATTCACCTTAAGTGGGAAGGTTTCATGGAAGCCTTTAAGAAAAGGTTCCTCACAGAACAATTCTACATAGAGAAATATGAGGAATTTTCTACTCTTCATCAAGGAACAAAAACTATGGAAGTTTTTTTTTGGTAATATGTAAAATTAATCAAATACATATCATCATATGAAAGATGTGACAATATGAAGTTACATAAATTTATCCTAGGAGTTGACCCTAAGGTAAGGTTAGTGATAAATGTGCTTAAGCCTTAACTCTACAAAAGGCTTATGATCTAGCTCACTAGGTAGAATCTAACCTGCAATCGATTAGGACCAATAATAATATCACAAATTGGTTAGGGAGGGATCAACAGTTCCAAAAGAAAATAAATTGAGAACTCGAGAATGTTGGGACACAACTAAAAGGTAAACTGTATTCACAAAATATGTTATAATATATAGGCATCAAGCCTATGAGGAAGATTTGACAAGTGTCATAATCTCCACTCCAAGTATCTTGTAGAAGACACATAACTCCAGTTGGAGAACTCGAACTAGTAATAAGACAAGTGGCATAGTACACATTATAGTAATATTCTAACATTCCCCCTTAATGTGCACTATCCTAACTATAGAAAAAAATAAGTCAAAATTAGATAACATTCCCCCTTAATGTTGACTTCTATTACATACATAGAGCAATTTTCTAAACTGAGAAAACTTGTCTTGCCCAAGTGACTTGGTGAAGATGCCAGCCACTTGTTTTTGAGTTGGTATGTACTCCATGTGTATAATGTCTTCTTGGACCATTTCTCTGATGAAGTGATGATGGGTTTCAAAAATAGACTGAATGTATTTAGCCTATGAGATAAAATTCTTACTAGGATGTTGCCATACCTCTATGCCTAAGAAGTAGTGGAGGAGGCCTAAATATGTCATCTCAAAATTTTTACATAAGTCCTCCTTGAACAATCTTATTCCTTCTGTGTCATCACCTATAATGAGAATATCATCCACATACATTGTAACCAAAATGATGTGGTTCTTCTAAAGTTTCATATTGAGATTAGATTTTGTTGTAGATCTCATGAAACCAAGGTTGATGAAATAGGAGTAAATCTTTCCATACCAAGCTTGGGGTGCTTGCTTCAACCCATATAGAGCTTTCTTCAATCTGAGGACTTTGTTATCTTGGACTTCAATTGTGTATCCTAGTGGTTGGTTCACATACACTTCCTCCTTTAAGTTACCATTGAAAAATGCACTTTTGACATACATATGATATATAGTCCAATGATTTTAAGTTTCCAAAGAAATAACTATGCAGATTGTAGTCATATTTTCCATAGGATAAATTCTCCTCATAATCAATTCCCTCTTGTTTCTTGTAACCTTGAGCTACTAGGCGAGCCTTGTAGTGATCTAATGATCCATCTACTTTATACTTTACCTTGTACACCCATTTTGTGCCAATGGTATATTTACCTTAGGGTAAATCAACTAACTCCCAAGTGTGATTCCTTTCAATAAAATGTAATTCTTGATCCATGGCAAGGACCCATTTAGGATCACCAAGTGCTTCTTTGACATTAGAAGGTTCAGGTTGGTCATGGGGACATAATTCACTTGGTGTATTAGGGTTGAAGGTATTTTACCTGTACAAGTGGGCAAATAACTTTAGGTTTCATCTATTGTGGCTTGAACCCACTTGTTGTGGCTGCTCCACCAAATACCCCAAAATTGGGGACCCACCTTTTATTTGCCTTGTTTTGGGAATCTTGGTCTCATTGGGTTGATAATTTTGATAGATCCCATCCTAGACATTTGTAATTTAGTTCCAAGGTTCCTCTTTGTGTAGTATTTTTATCTTCAGTGGTCTTCCTTTGGAGTATTGATAGGCTTGCGTGTGTTCATGTCTCCTTTCAATGTTCTTTCAAGGGGTTGTTGAGTGTCCTCTTTGTGTTGTTTCACTTGAGTGTTTGAATAAAAATTATGAATATATGTATATATTTATATATATATTTCTATAAAAGAAAAACATAATAATAATAATAAATAAAATATAAATAAATATAATAAAAAATATATATATATATATATATATATATATATATTGTTATAATAAAACAAAATAAATGAAATAAAAATGTAAAAAATATATAAATAATAATAAATAAAATAAAATCAAGTTAAAATTATTATTTAATAACTAGTTAAGGTTTTACCTTTACTTCCTCGTATTATATTTATGCTCCTTACTCTAATTGGAGGCTAAATATTTTGGAGTAATTATACTTTGCGTTAAAAATTAATATGTGCCTCATTGGTTTACAGGTATATGTTACGCAGCCCAAATTTTGTAATGGACCATGGTGAGACTTAGGACGAACCCATAAACCAATGAATAGTAGACCAACGTAGCATCGACAGGTGAATAAGGAGTCGACGAACACAGGGAATAGACCTCGGATAACCAAATCCCAGATCTAAGACTGACACACGTGGAGATAGTGGCTGGGTAGTGATAGTGAATGAGCTGGAGATGTGCAACTCACCGGACGGTAGTAGGTAGACAATGACATAGCATCACTAGGTGATGTTGATGAAAAAAATCCCATGACCAAAAACCTTAACAAGGGAAAAATGTCATATGTGGATGGCATGTACCGAGGGAAGCAACACCTCCCATTGAAGGTTGTATCAGGATCAAGCTCTAAAATGGGACCATGTCAGACAATTTCATTGGAAAGAGCAGCATCCAAATCATGAATCAAATAACACCATAGCAGAGCATGATGTGGATGGGTGACGAGGAAGTGAAGTGCGTAGATCTAGTGAGCACCCAATGAACTACACAAGAGATCGACATAGCAGATGGATGCAAAAGGAATGAAATACCATGCATGGGAGGTGACCAAAACCTAGATGCCAATGTGGTAGGGATTTATCACCAACGTGGGGCCCAACTAGTCGAGCACTATGGCAAAGGATTGGATAGTAAATAATGTAGTGATAGTGACTAATTACCAAGTAGATGGTGACCCTGTGGATGGAGATGAAAGTGTAAGAAAATGTATTTGGTAAATCATTGAACAACAAAGACAATGGTGAAGTGATGAGCCCAGATACCATGGAGGAAGCAATGACAATCAAACAGTGTGGCCGAGGTGGATAGGTTTTGGTATACACATAGGAAAAGTGAAGATCATGGAAAAAGAATATTACTTAAAAGCATGAAGAGGATAGACCATTTAGGTCAGCATAGCATATGTAAAGATATGATTTGGACGGTGATTATGACATACAAGAGGTGATGTTACTGCATATGGTAGCATTAGATGCAAATGTCTACTATCTGCATGGATGACATGGTGTAGTTTATCAGAGGGTACATGGTAGTTGTTTTTCAGTGTTAAGAATAATATACCTGGATAGTAGGAGTTATCAAAAATAGAGAAAATAGCATAGCAATGAGTGTAGATATAGATGAACAAATGCATCAAATAGTACTACCAAGTGATGCTTGTCGAATATGTAAACATGGCATTCCCTGGTAGTTTTTGATGCACTTGGGAACATCGAATTACGATGAATAGTTTGATAGATTGGATTGGTAGTAAACGATGTCCAAGTTTTTTAAGGTGATCGATAAGCACATATACAGGGGGAATTGATGGTAAGAAGACAACAATGGGGACTTCAGAGGTTCATAGCAGTGTAGTCTTCAAATTAACTAGGTAAGCGCATGGAATGAAGTCACTGAATGGTAATAGACTTTGCTTATGATCTAGACAATCTGGTCTATATGGTGATACAGCTAGAGGTCGATGGCATACCCATGAAAAATGAAACAAAAGTCAAATTTGAAGGTGTAGTTCACCCTGATGTGGCCTGAAATCTTTCAAAATATGAGGGGCATATTAGTTTGAATTAATAAAAAGATATTTACCATGATTATCTATGGGTTTGACCATTGGATTTGTGGACCACTAAGCTATGGATATTATCCCGTGGAGTGATCGAATGACTAGGGATCACCCATAAAAAGTAGTACAATAATAGCACAAACACAGTAGTGGGGCAATGATAAAAAATTAATGGTGGGTTGAAGATGCATGGAAGCATTCGACACGGTGGACTAGATGTGATATAGGTGGATATTACCATCGGAAAAATGGTAGCCACAGTCTAGGGACCCCTTTAATTAAATGTTAAATCCTTGAGAATTACTAAGACGGGCATCAAACCAAATCACTAGTGCATATGTTATAAATTTGGTGGACATGATTGAGATCTCTAACGAAGAGTAGGATGATGGCAGCAATTTACCAGATATGTGATTGGAGAATCACTATGTACCAAGGAAACCAATGCCTCCAACATTATATGAAAGAATGCAGACGTATATAATGGGCTCAAATGGGTTTCATATCTGAATATAAATTTGGTCTATGTAGTGAAACATGGGAACCGGTGCATAGACATTACCATAGGATCAATAGTTACGGTGAATGCGTTCATTCAAGGCAGTTGATAGGAAATAGTAAAGCTCAATATTTTGCTGGCCTTGATACTACAATCAAAAGGTTGCAAAGAACAAGTCAAAATATTCTCATGGTCGTGCACATAGAATAACAATACAACATTCTTTATTATTGTAAATGGATTTTATTTAAAAGTAAGGTGTCCTAGCCTTACCTTTATAATAATAAAGGTCAACCAATGTGGATGTTGTGCCCCACATAAGTATGTATTTGCAGGTCTATTGTAAGCGCCCACTCAAGTACAATGAAATGAAAGGAAGGTTCCTCCATTACAAAATGATTACACAAAGGTTGCATGTAAACAATGAAAATAAAAAGGAAAAAATTATGAAAACCAAAATGCAGAAATGAAAGAATTTCAAAGCAAAATGGTGGAAAACAAAACGATGGAAAAAAGGCGATGAAGAGTTTCTGTAGATTTTAAATACAACACGAAAATAGAATGAAGTGGGGGGGTTCTTCTTAGGGGAAGGCCAAGTACTGATAAAAAATGAATGTAAAAGGAAATATTATTTTAATGCAAAGGTTTTTTTAGAAATTTGGACTTTATTAGTAAAATAGGAGGAGAAAGTGTTTTGCATGCTCAGATTTAACTTCTCATATTTTTCTCTTTTCTAGGTTTTTGGACTTATAGATGATGTTCAATGCATTTAAATGGTTACATCATTGAATGTTTGAAGTCTGGAATTTATTTTCTATGTCCATAGGAGCTAGCACTTAATTTATTTAACTGTGCAAATGTAGGTTGGAATAGACTAGGTAGCATGCAAAATTTCTCACATCTTCGATTTTTCTGGATAGGGTACTATCAAACTAATAAATCTTTGCATGTTTACATTTTCAGCATTCAAGTTTATTTCATATTTTTTATTTTTTATTTTCTAACCCTTCATTTTGAAGATATTTTTAAAACTTCAAGGATTAAAAAAAAAAAATAAAAATAAAATGACAAAATAAATACATGGATGTGAAGAATGAGTTTCAACCTTTCATCTGAAATAAATTTGAACTCATTCCGAAGCCATTTTGATTTTATAAAAATTGTTGAAAATAGTTGTTTTATGAGGTTTTTATAATTTTGGAATTTTACATTTTTCACATTTTGAAGGTAAATCAGATGTTTAAATTTTACATTTCCATTCATAAGCAATAGATGACCTTTCCTTTATGAAAATTTCAATTTCATCAAAGGGAGGTGATTTAAATGGCATTCCATAGGCCATCATTTTCGAAGAAATAAATTCACCTTTCTTTATGAAAATTTTGATTTCATCAAAGAGAGGTAATTTATACATTACATCAAAGGGCTATTGTTTTAAAGCATTAAATTATTTCTTCTTTATAAAAATTATGATTTCATTAAAGAGGGATAATTAATAATGACATTTTAAGGCCATTATTTTAAAGCAATAAATTGTTGTCTCTTTATGAAAATTAATTTCATCAAAGAGGGATAATTTATTTATTATATCAAAGGCTACTATAGCTACAAAGTTGGTCATCCAAATTATTCCATATTGAGGTTTAAGACAACATAAAAAGAATTCTTTCATCATTTGAAATTCATATTTAGTTATAGGTTTTAATATTCTACTTCATGCTTAAAGTAGGATTTAATGCAAGATAAAACTTGTTTAAAATCTACTTAATAAAGGAAGATAAAATCTACCTAAAATCCTCCAAGATAAAAGGAATTAAGGCATTACATCGTGGTCATATGAGGGCCAATTCACATTTGTATTTCTTTAAGTTTTATGAACAATCATTAATATAGCATGGTAAAATAAACCAACACATGCCCCTTGTTAACAGTTACTTGCAATCACTAAGGTGTTCCTAGCACTTATTTGATATATCTTCATTGAGATTACTAATACACATGTGCAATGCTTATATAGCGAAACCTTGGAGAAGTTGTTTTATTTTAACTTCTTTGCAAGAGAGGATTTTGTGATCAAAATCCTAAGGGTGAGTGTGGTTTTGCAATTGGGAAAAATCACCACCCAACATTTTGGCACTAGAAGGAGGGTTGAACTGGTGTTATTTTATTTATGATAAGTTGTTCATTGTTGTTTTAAATGGTGACTTATTCATGCAATGAATAATGTGATATTTGTGTAAGTTTGAGAGTTTTGAATTGCTAAATATTTCAAGTCCATTTGACTAGCATATTTGGCCTCCTTTAGAACTCAATATTTTGGTACTAGAAGGAGGGCATGAATTGGTGTTATTTTATTTATGCTAAATTATTCATTGTTGTTTGAAATATTTTTTTAAATATATTGGTTTGGACTAAAAAACTTTTGTTTACATATGATCATTTTAATTGATTCCAACGTTCTCTAATTGATAATGATTTAATGCCAACATTGTTGCAAATGGGAAAATTTTCTTTGATTCCATGGTTTAATTGATGCATATCGTTTGATTGATGCTAATAATTTCTCTTTTTTTGGAATTTTTGTTATTGTGAGGCATTGCTAACAATCATTTATTGTCATTTTTAATCACATTTCGACTTAATCGAATGGTTAAAAACACTGGAAAGTGGTATGGGGTGTATGGTAATCCTTTGAACATTGGGGGAGATGCTCATGACTTACCCAAGAACATAGAGGAAATTTTTTCCAAATTTAAACACAATTACACAATATTAGTCGAGGAGCACATTCAGTCCTATGTGGATATCCTAACTAGACGGAATTTCAATCATGATGATGTGGCTTGTAGATTTTTTTCTTGGATCCTAGATGATATGGCATATGATTGGTACATAAATCTACCCGTTGGATATATTATGCCCTGGGCCCAATTAGAAACTGCTTTTATCAATTAGTTTAGGTTACCCATAGATCTTGCCATGATTTATCATCAATTTTCTTCTTGTAGGAGGGAACCTAATGAGCCATTGAGAACATTCAACATGATATTTTGAAAGCTATATGCAATATTGATTGCTCCCTTTACTATTGTGAAAAGCGTTGCCATTCAAATATACTTTGGGACATTGGATCCCTTGCTTGCCATGTTCATTAAGAAAAATTATTTGGTCACTACTCTTGCCTCGACCTACACAAAAGCCATGAATGTGGAACAACAACTAAGGCCACAAGGTTTTGGGATGGAGTAATTACCAATGGTAGGACAACTAGGTGCTTACAATCAAACCCTGATGATAAACCATGCATGGGTATAACAAAATCTAATATTGAACACATTGCCCTAAAATCAATTTTATCCTACCATACCCACTTATACTCCCACATGCACTTATATGAGTACATATATCCATCCAACCACTCCATAACGGTTAGAGAGCCATTTGGTCACTCATGAAGCCATAACAACAAGCGCTTAGGCTTGGCCTACTTATGTCAATCCAAATAATCCTACTACTTCTACCACCCAACCCAAGGATCCGGTATCAGAAATAAAATACTAAAATAAATTGGTTATGAAGTTAAGTAAAGATATGGTTCCATTACAAAAACAAGTGCATCATAGTATGCTTCCAAATCATCCTAGGAATCAAGTTCATGATACTAATCTTAATGATATTCCATGTTATGTTACTTCATATGATAGAGAAGGTCTATATCTGACTTACATTGAAGTAAATGCCTATTCAAAATTTCTTGAAGAGCTTGAATATTTTGGAGAAGAGATACTATGGATGGGTAACAAGGATTTGGAACCAAATGATCACCATTTTATTTGGGAAACAAAGGATTTAAAATAATTATTCACAAAGGAGGATTGGGATGATCATAGAAAGAATAATGTAAAATTTTATCCCATTATGGAAACCCCTAAGCCATAAAAAGTGGTTGAAAGTGAATTTGAAAGAGAATCAATAAATGAATTTGAATACATAACAAAATTTCACCACTTGTTCTTGGAAGATACTTTGGATGATATTATTGAAACTAATGGCCAAGATAACTCACACATTCCGAATTGTGATAAAATTGAATCATGGGTTACCAATGTGGATTATGATAGCCTTACAAATTTGAATACAAGAAATAACCCACTTTTGGAAATAATTGAACCATCTACGAAAGGTGAATATAAATTTTATGAGAAACATGTTGATGAATCGAAAGATGACGAAGAAGTAGTTGAACATCACAACCTGATTTTGGAATATGATTACTATAATTCTTGGAAGAAATGGGAAGAATTTTCTCACTCCAAACCTTCTAATGAACTTTTTGTGTCAATCAATATGCAGGATAATACAATTTCTTCCTCACATGAGGATATTAAAAGTCCTGTACAATTTTAAAAAGTTTTGGAAAAGGGTTCGAATCTCATCTAGTATTGAAAAGTGACAATGATGCTACTACCATGGATAAAGAAGGAGAACCACTTACTTTGGTCCCCTTTGAGGGGTATGGAATCAAAAATCTTGATCCACCTATTAGCTCTACAATGTCTATGCCATCTCAAAATGAGGAAACTCTAGAACCTAAATGGTTTGGGTTTGATATAATTGATGATCCAATTGAAAATATTACTTTATCTAAAATAACTCAAATGGTTGATTAGGAGCATGTGTTATGCGTGTTGGACATTTTGAATCATTAATTCAATTTGTCATTTATGTCAAGGAATGAATTAATCATTAATGTCAAGGAATTTATCAAGAAATAAAGTTGTCAAAGTTGTTATTGATATCCAGGAATAAGCCATTGATGATGTCAAAGGTCAAGAGGAACAATGTAGAGGTTAAAGGCAAAAAGGGCTTCATAATATTTTTAATATAATATGGAAGCATAAGTTAAAAGGTTTTTCATAAAAACCCAAGGAATATTATTGTAAAGCTAAAGGAAGGTTTAATATTTATTTGATAAAATATTTAAATTCAAAGTGAATTTAAATTTTATAAATAAATATTATTTATACCAAGTTGTACAATAATGATGGCATTAATAAAACCAAAGGGTTTTAAATAATTAATTTATAAAATTTAAATTCAAATGAATTTAAATAATTTATAAATTAATAAGTTCAAAGGGAAATAAAAAGAGCGAACGTCCAATTTATTAGAGGAAATTTGAGCGTCGACATTATGCATGAATAAGAGAAATAAATATATATACCAATTCCTTAGAGGCATTAAACCTTATCCTTTTGCTCGATTAATGGATGCGTGCAATTGTGTTGAATTCATGTGGAATAAGAGAAGAAACTTTTGTGTTTTAGCGCCAGAAAATAAGGTTTAAGGGGAATAGTTCCAAAGTACTAAGCACCAACTAGGTAGCGTGGCCTAGTGGCAAGAGGACAGCAGATAGAGTGTTTGGGCACTAGGAGACCTTTGTTTGAAATGCAACGACAACATTTTTGGTGGTTGCATTAGTGTTAGAAGTGCCAAAGGAGAGGCACACATTTTTGTGCTAAGCAAGGTGGGGAGTATTTTGGAGCACGTGGTGCTCTTTAGTCTCCAAGTGAGCCTCTAGCTTGTGCGGTAGTTGGAGCCACCACTAGGGCATTGGTTGAGGCTGCGCTGTGAGTTCGAATCCCTTCCAAGGTAAGGTAATAAATTTTGATTATTATTTTTGTGTGTTGCCTAAATTTTAGAGTTAAAAGGGTTGCTTAAAAGGATTGTTTGTTGAAAATTATTTTTTATAAGTTGGAGGAATAAGGTGTTAGGTTTATTTTAATAAAATACTTTTGTCACATTGATTTGTTGAAGTATTAAAATGATAGAGGGAACTTCTAGCATTGAGTTATTTTTAAAGAAGAGTGCATTGAATATTATTTTAATTGGGAGATTATAAGGTGTAAGTGGTGTATTATTTTTGTAAAATGTTGATGAATGCTTTCTTAAATATGGAGTGATAAGGTGTATGTGTGTCTTGATATTTACATTGTATTTTAAGGAAGTTTATCATCTTATAATTTCTTTGATCTTGGAAAAGAAGTGTTTATGATTGTGGAATATTTATGGGATTCCTAAAGGTTTGAGCACATTCTTCCATAGTTAAGTTGATTGGTTGGTTTTTTGTAAATAAGTTTGGAGTGAAAAGGACCTGATTAGGGTTTCCTATTGAATGTGTTGAGTTAATGCTTCAAGGTTTTCTAGAATAAAGAGTTGTTTTTAAAACCTTGTTTTATAATCATTGTTGTTGAAGCCATTGGTTGTGTGAAGAACTTGAACTAGGGTTTAAGTATCATTGCTATGTGAAGATTTTTTTATAAGCATTGTTATTGAAGCCATTGGTTGTGTGAAGAACTTGAACTAGGATTTGAGTGTCTATAGCGACCCCCGGAACGCACGCACCAGTCCCTTTTATGAAAACCCTACTTGCAATGCTATTTAAAATACCAAAGATAAAATGGAAAGACAAGAGGAAAAAGAAAGCATATAACACGAAATAACAAAATACAAATCTCTTTATTGATATTGAAGCTTAGTTACATGTTGGTCCCTCTTAGGGATACCCATTTTGATACTATAAATTACAAGTGGGCAAGGAGTTACCATTTCGCAAAGAGGTGATGCACTTATAAAAGATTCCCGGTTCTGCACACAGAAATGTAAGAGGGCTTATAGATGCCTTCTTCTCCAGGTTTTTTTCCTAGAGGGATCCCTTTTGCTCTCGTATATTGTAATCTTCGTCCAATGTACTTGTGGCCCTGCAAACAATGAAACAACAACACACATTTATGTGTTCGAGATTGCCTCCCCATATGAGGTTGTTAATAATCAAAGAATGTAACAAAAATATGATATGTCATGAAATCATGTAAATCTATGCTAATGATATAAGAAAATAGAATAAAATATGCTATGTCTATCTAAGCTAAGCCTGCGGGCCACTGTCCAAGACAATGACTACTAAAGTAAACCTTACCCTCTTTTCCCCAAAGCTATGGGTCAAATACTATGATCTGATGTTGAAGTAGGTATTATGCTCTTCGATTTGTCAAAGCTCCACCATACATGTGATCTCAAAGAGAACTCTCCAAGTCTTGAAAGCTCTCCTCAAAAGAATGTCTCTCTCCCTAATGTGATAAAATATCTCTTTGGTGCTCTTAGGCTTGCACCTTTTATAGTGTGAAACCCTAGGTCTATGTCCAAGCCCTAGAAATGAATTTCTCATGCGTAGTGCAAGTTAGCATGAGAAGATTTTTTCCATTGTCTATATTTGAAGGCTAGTTAACTAAAATCTAACTGCCCACTTGAGTCTTCTATGCGAACTGGTAGTTAGCATGAGAAGCTTTTATCCTTTTTTATGCTTGGAGGCCACTTAACTTAAGTCTAAATACAAACTCAAACTTCCCATGTGAACTGGTCATGAAAAGGAATGCAAAGTCATTTTCGCTCACCTTTATTGTATACAGACTACCACTTTCGCCCAATATTGGGCCTATTTGTTGGCAAACTGCTTCTTATGGCTTATCCACTGTCATCTACATTGGCTAATATCTGGTCACTATCATCTACAGTAGCTAATATCTGGCCGCTCTAGGCTTGAGTGGCTAGAATCTAGTCACTCTTGGCTTGAGCGGCCAAGCTTGAATGGATTAAAAAGACCCCAAATGAGTGGTGAGAACCACTATTGATGCTTGGAAAGTCCAATATTATGTCTTATGATCTTATGATAATGTCTATGTAAGTAGCTTCCCTAAGCATGACACGATTTAGGTGTCTATAGATGCCCCTTTTTGCGATGCACTGTGTGGAAAACACAATGTTGAGCAAAAACATAGACTGATCTGTTTGTAGGGTGTATGGTGATCAATGGTTTGATCAATGTCGGATGGCCCAATCATGCAATATGGTGCACATCCTTTGAATCATTTTCTCAATGTTTGGAGGACTTAGCTCAGTGGATTTTGCATGTTAAACTACACTCGTTCCTCAAACTCAATCAGGTAGCTTTAGTTGCTACAACAAATTCGACTGGTAGGAGAGCTATAATTGAAGATGTCATGTCTGCTTACATTCCCAACAAACAAGAGAAATTTGTGATTGTTGTATGCAATGATTCGTAGGATGAACATGATTTTTCTATGATTGAGTGATCTTTTGTTGATTTTTATTATGATTCTATTGAACTTTTGAACTACTTCTTCACATGATGAATTGGTGAAGAAATGACAATGATTGAAGCGATAAGTCGATTGACCAATATGACTAATCTGGTTCCTTTCTAGCATTTGTTGCTTTTAATGGGTAATCCCACATCCAAGTGTGATTCCAATTTCTTATGATAATCATCCATCCCTATCCCGAGGAGCGGTCCGACTATCAATAGCCTTCTTAGGGAGTTAGGATGAGTGTTCATGCATAGATTGTATCACTTTGACTTAATATTTTTGATGTCATAGGGGAATTAGAATGACCCCTTCGCACCCGTGGAGCAGTCTGACCATCTTGATCTTCTTTGGGTTTAAAGGGTGACATCGTAATTCCAAAATGAGTTGTTTTTGCCCCAAGTGGCATTATGGTTGTCTACTCATCTCATCGAAATACATGGAGTGCAAATCACTACAATTTCCGAGTGGATAGAGTAGGTAACTAGATACAAGGCCTGCTTGAGATTATGATTTTATGTGATTTTTTTGTTATTTTGAACATTTTGATGATCCTAAACCATCAAAGTGTGATTATTTTCTATTTTTGTTATTCCCTCATTGAAGGAACTGCTTTACTTTGATCTGTGGGCCTAGTCGTTGTTAGGTCCAACGACCTATGATTTATTGCCTATGGTCGTTGTCACCTTGAGCGACCAAGAAGCTTAGGCCACTGATTTCCTTCCTATGGTCGTTGTCACTCAGAGCTATCAGCTCTGAGCTACTGTCGCTCAGAGCGGCCAAGCTTGAATCCCAACAGTAAAAAATTTTACTATTGGGCCTTGGCCGCTGCTGCCTCTACTGGCCAGGTTTCGGCCGTTGTAGGCGACAATGGCTAAAGCT
>JAQPPZ010013827.1:0-70129 GCA_028583015.1 Wollemia nobilis
TTAGCCATGTCACTTGCTTGAGCCCAATGGTTTCAATCCATTCCTAGTAATCCTATTTCAATAGGCCATGAGTGGTCCTAAAGAGAGTCAAAAATCAATACTGACTCTTAATAACCTATCAGGGGCAAGCAAGTTTAAAAACAAAATCAAAACAAAGAAAAAAAGAATCAAAAGAAACCTAAAAAACCCTAAAAAAGGGTCTATTTTTCTAGAAAAATCATGGTCGTCCCACCCAGTTATGACCCCAAAATTGGTGGCCATCCCACTTAGGGATGAACCCCAAACATCTCAGGGTGGTCGTCCCTCCCAGGGATGACCCAAAAAATGGCTAAAATATGGCCTTCCTGACCACCAAAATAGGCATAAAATGCCCTAAAAATGCATAATAATGCAACCAAAATGCACAAAACTCAAAAATAAAGTATAAATTCTTAAAAAATACCACTATTGAGGTTCATTTACTAAAATTTAGTGTGTTTTGTTGGAAAATGCAAAAATAATTACACTTCCAAGTTCAATAAGGTATAGGAGCAAATTCAACCCTTACCCATCTTGTGCCAGCTCCGCTGCTCATTCAGTATGCAACCTATGTCATGGTGACTATGGGATGGTTTTTATATTTCTTTAGTCTAAAAAATCACCCTCCTACTCCTCACCTCTCAAATTGCCAAATCAAAAATACACAAAAGAGCCCATTTTTGAAATTTTGAGCTTAAATAGCCCTGCAAAAGGTATGGCCATTATAGGATGGTATGGTTGGATAATATGGTGACTATCCCACCCTAGGATGACCACATACTATGCAGCCATCACACCTTGGGAATACCACCTCAAAAATAGCAAAAAAGCACAAAAAAAATGGCTTAAAACTACCAAAAATAGGTCAAAATTGACAAAAATTCACTTTGGATCAAGATTGAACCAAATTGTTCATGGTTGAATTGAAAATTTCCTATTTTAATCCCAAATAAGGCCATTGTGTATAGAACACCCCATGGGAACTAGGTATTCAATTCCTTTCTTCCATGAAATATCAACAAAATAATGAAAATCCTCACAAACCAGACACATTTTATAATGGGAAAGTTGAAGGAAACCCCAACCAAGTCATATGGGTTAAGTGACTTGTCACTTTTATTATTGGTCATGCCCTCATTAAATTTTCACTTGAGGGGTTAGTAATAATAACAAATTCATAATCAAAATCAACAATCAAACACTCAATCATGCAAATTACATTCATCCAATGAATCATTGACAAAGACAATCACACCTCTGCTTGGGGTAGAAAATAAGTAAAACTTTCAATTAAACAAATTATTGGAATTTTGGAAGCATGAAGGAGCACATACATTGCCTCCTCATGAATGAGTATTGTCCAAGATCAAGTAAGCCTTACAGGAGAGGTTGTACTTGAATTAAATTCCTTAGCTCGTTAGAAGCAAGGATTCAAGAATGCATGCTCTTTCCATTATTGGGGCATCTAAAGTTGGTTAGGTTACTGAATAACCTTAATAATTTAATATTTTAGTCATATATTTTTTCTTAGTGCTATGTTGCACACAACACATCCCAAAAAGGGGCATTTTTAGACACTAAAATCATGTCAATCTTATTATATGACTAATACAAGTTCTAATCGACACCATATGGCCCCCTTGGGCAACCCTAAGAGGTTACATAGTGGTCCTAACCACTTTTTGGAGGTTCTACCCCAAATTTTGGAAGTTTTGGGCCATGTAGGCATGTCCGTCCCACCCTGGGATGGCCATAGTTCAAGGTTGTCCCACCCAGGGATGACCACTAGCAGTCATCCCTAGGTGGGATGACCATGCCCTTGGAACCTCAAAAATTCAAATGCAAGAAAAATAGCACCCAAAATCTACCATTTACCCTACCTATTCAAGCATGCCCATTTGAGGGCGCATAACTCTCATGCCAAATTGTAAATTGGAGGTCCAAAATGGATATTCCTTCCCCCTACAATGCATACCAACTTTTGGAAAAATGGTGACACTTGCATCACATGACCTCTCATGCCCATTTGACCATAGGCCCTCTTGGGCTATAAAGTGGATCAATTCCACTCAATTTTAGATAGGAGTCTTTGCAATGTTTCACCATGAAGTGCTGCTGAGATTTATCCCTAGTTTATTGTACATTTTCCCTTGAGATCTCCATAGAGCGAAGGACATTTTCAAGTGATTTCAAAATATGCAATATATTTACAAAACTGATCCATTCAAGTGAATCAGATCCTAAAATTTGATGAAAACACCCCTAGGAGTAATTTAGAACCAATACCTAGAGGAATTGGTGGCAAAAACCACCATATTTGGTGGTCATCCCACCCTAGGATGGCCCCCAAATTATGACAGTCCTAAATGGTTCACCCTAGGATGACCAAAAATTGGAGTATAATTTCTCTACTATTTTTGCATAGATAGATTCTAGATTAGATTATATGCTCTCTGTTAAAATTTGGTGCAATTTGGAGTTATTTGCTTCTGTTATCATGCTTTTTGTGTTTTGCAAGCCTAAATGGCTCACCCTAGGATGTCCATAAATCTCAACATAATTTCCTTACTATTTTTAATTAGATCATTTACAGAGCACATACTATGCATGAATCTATGTTTTGGTAGCATTTGGAGCAATTTTTAATAATCTATTGCACTTTTCTTCTTTCAAGATCATTGATGCATGCATCTTCACAGTTTCATATCAATAAACATATGCTATTAATAAATTTTAGTTTCCTATGTGTAGATACAGGTATCACAACACATGAGGTAGGAGCAACAAGTTAGAACAATGATATAAAATATTGTGGTGACATCAGAAGCCCGCTCTTCAATTGTGAGTGCGAGGAAGAAACTACAAGCGTGCCTTAGATTTCTGAAAGGATTTGTTCCTTTGAGTATTTTAATGAGTGTATCAATTGAGAGCCTTGAAGGGGACATTTTGTAACCACATATTTGACATTTATATTAATATAAGGAGACCCACCCATTTATTTCATATACTTGTCATTTTATGCTTACTTGAAGTGTCGCTTTCGTAGTGCTTAGATCAAGTAGAACAATAGATGCATCTAATTTTCCCTTGCTAGGTGCACCATTTTTCCACTCTAAAAACTCTAATCTAGTCAGATTAGTCATGAGTTGTAGTTGCACCTTCCTCAGTTTTTCATGAGGTTTGAATGCTATAACTATGATTTTCAAGATTATTGCATAATCCCTAAAGTAGCCTACATCCCTGAGATTACGAAATGGATCACATTACCACTGGTTATGTTATAATACAAGTGTTTCCTCAACACATTTCAACATTCACATACATGCATCAGTGCATCTATCCTACATTCATTCATCTACATTTACACCATTCTACATTACATCTACACTATAGTGATATCATTTCTCCTAACTGCTACCACAAGTACATATATTCATTCATCACACATTTACTTATCAATGTTCTACATCACACATACATGAGAAATCACACATTCATTCACCTCAAATCATGAAAAACACATAAATAATACCATGACAAAAGGTGTGTCTACATATATATATATATATATATATATATATATATATATATATATATATATATATATAATGAAAAAAAATCCTTAGGCTACAAAAAGGGAACATGTTCACAACACATGATCAAAATACCCTTAGGCTATAAAATTGGAATACATCCACAATACATCTCAGTCCTACTAATTACCAGGAGTCTCATCACTCCCCTCCTGAGTCATCCTAGCCAGCTTCACTTTGCGTGCCTCTACTACCCCACTTGACTTTGGAGTTTTCCCTACTCTTTGCATCTCTGTTGCCCCACTCGATGCTAGCATAACCTCTACCAACTGTACCCCGACTAAAACTGTCACCCTGTCCAACCCTGGGATAGCTCCCACCATCTGCAACATCGTTGGAACTACCATTATTGACTCCCTTAGCACTATCGATGGAGAGCTCCATCAACTATACTATGAATATGTATGTGTCCATGATCATGATCTCAATCTCAACTATGATCCACTATAATCTAGAAGCAGATGCCCAAACACAATCAACATACACTCACACTACAACCTCATCACCCCCTCTTCACAGAATAGCCTTGATGCCTCTTCATTTACCCACTACAAATGATCTACTTCAATCCTCAAAGCATCCATATCTATCATAACCTGGTACCTTGCACTCACACTCTCCACTTCCTCCTATGTTTGCCTATCCTAAAGTGGTCCCCACTATCAGCCTATTGATCTAGTGATCTCTCCATAGTAATACCCAAACCATCATATTGGCATCCCCTCTACCATAAAAGTGGTTCCTCTGCCTCATCCCTCAATCCTCCCTTTGACCTTAGCCTAATGCCCCCTGGTAAAGGCACCCCACTAGCTAGCTACACCCATCGATAAATCATCCCAATGCCTAGTTGCCAATTTTGTGTGTCCCACCATACCTCATAATTCAATGTCATACCTACATCATGGACATTGGGAATCACCATCTATTGATCCCTCTCACTCCCCTTGACAACCCTACCTCTTATATATCACAATAGGTGCATCTTGTCTCCCCAACCACAAACCAAACTAGCGTAGGACTCTATTGAAGGGAAAGAACTTTGCCTATCGAGTATACCACCCTACCAACCATCATCCCCAATGAGTCATTCCCAAGTACTCTCCATCCTTATACCATACCACACCACCCTTCTAGGGCCTCAAATAAATCTACTTCAGATCCAAAGTGCTAATTTGTACTCTCCAAAAGAAATAATCACCCTCATGTGACATCTTCATCTTCTTCTCCTCATCCATCCACCACGTCAAGACATAATGTATAGACCACCCACCTCCTTATGGGCTTGGTATGGCAATAGTGTTGGTCACTCCATCATGATATGCTCCCATGCCCATACCTACAGCAATGGAGTCCAACTCAAACCTATTCGTGTCATGTGTACTACATCATGCAACTCCCTATATACATGTACCAATAGTGTAGGTACCCAAGAAAACACTACCTTATACTCTATTATCTTGCATACTACATCCAATATGTTCTAGGTGAACTTCACTCCTGAAGTATCTGACAGAGCATACATGGATATCATGACCATCGTCACACACTAATGATTAGACAACATCTTCTCACGCCAATAATTTTCATAATAAATTCCATTTAAATAATAAAATTCCCCCCACCTCATAGTGAATGTGTGCTACAATACCTCCTGCTACCTATCATCCACTACCACCCTCACTAGAATACCTTCTATCGATAGTCTATATATCTTGTATATGTCTTCCAATGTAATGGTCATCTCACCTGTAGGAAAGTGAAAAGTGTTCCTATCTAGATCCAACTTCTCATACAATGTTGAAATGTATACCTATTGGCATGTATACTCACTACGTCCTACACAGCCTTTAGCCATACATCACCCAGGTCATCTCTCAACAACCACACGATGCTACGGCTCAAGCATCTTCACATATTCCATAAAACAAGCATCACACAAATTTTTATGAGTTCTACATACATGTTCTATTCATTTTCATAATTTAATTCAAATGATCATTATTTACAACACTCCTATAGCATATCCCATGCACCACATTACATTCCTATCCACCAATAATACTTTTTTGATGCACAAAAACAACATGCGACCTACATACATGCATTCCAAGACATGGAAATTTCAAAACATGCAAGAACAACACAAAACACCAAACAAATCATATTTTTGCATACCCATTTTGCCCTTCCACAATGAAAGTTCAAACAGATTTCAAAAACAACATATATTTTTCACCCAACCAAATAGTCGAATTCATCCACATACACTCTATGGTGCACAATTTCAAAACATGCAAGCACACAACAAAATACTAAATAAATTATTTTTTGGATACCCATTTCACCCCTTCATGGTGAAAGTTCAATAAAACTCCAAAAATAGTACATGATTTGCACTCTACAATAGATTCAAACTTCACAAACATGCATCCTACAACACACATTCACACAATGGATCAAACCACATCAAATGCAAAAAAAAATTATATTTTTGGATACCCATTTCCCCACTTTATAGTGAAAATGTAATCACATTTGGTACATAGTGCATCATTTACCCCCAATTATCAAAGTCAATCATTCCCACACACATGATCAAACTAGTCCAAATCTAGGTCAATCAAAATACAACCAGAATTTTTGGATACCCATTTGGCCACTTTGACACTTTGTGCACACACTTCAATCAAATATCACATGCAAACACAAAATATTACAAAAACCCACATTCGAGCATTACTCAAACATACACGTAAATCAAAATAGAAGTAAGCTATCTCAGGTACTTACCAATGGGGTCCCACATCAACCACCAGTGTTCATCTACCCTCTCACCATCTCCACCTTAATTTCAAGTTTCTTAAGTGCTTCACTTTGCCAAATATTTCTCCCTCTCCTCCTCACAACTCTTCCAAAAGTGCAAAATGACCTTACCATGTGACTAACAAGGTTTTATTCTCCCCAAAATCCTAACTCACCCACACCCTGTGAAATACTATCCATTTCATAGGCCAACCTATGAACTATATTCTAGTTCATAGGTCGCCCTATGAAATCAACCATAACACATAATTTTCAACTTTTTTCATTCTAACAATTTCTTCTTGACTTTCCACCCCTCCTAAACCACATTCTCCACATTTTGTCATAGTTTTCTTTTATCAATAGACTCATCACCACAATCACCACATTTCATTTGTATCATTGTTGATTCCTCATTTGATAGGGTATTCATATACAAATCCACTTTGCATGCAACAAACAATCAAACATCCAAATCACGGATATCGCATCTATCTTATCTACAAATTGTTTTGCTAAATATTATCTCAAGATAAACCTAATCCCAAATTAGAAATTTGTTAAGTCACGAGAGCCATGTGCAATATCAGAGATGTCTTACTTTCATTCATGTATATCGATAGTAACCACATACTAAATGTTACGTTTGATTCATCCATGCCACTCAACTCAAATGGTTTCACATATATCGTCATGCACTTATAAATCAATCAAAAGCAATAATTTGAATTGTCATTTATTCTATTCGTATTTGGACCATCTTGCATTGGTAATACAAACAAAGAAGTCATAAGTTGCCCTCACAAGAAACCAAGTACGGTATTGCAAATACTGTACTAAATAGGTAAAATCATCAGTTTCACCATCATGTTCCATCCACAACCATCCATACGCATCTCATCATTTGCATTCACCCATTCTTCTCTTCTTCTTCACTTTCCCTCTACTTCTTCTAGTTCTCGATCAATGTTGTATGGTCATGCTTTGAGCGACTACATACCTTTTATTGGATCCTATTCCTCTTTTGGAATTTATATCAATGTTGTATGGTCATGCTTCGAGTGGCTACATACCTTTTATTGGATTCCATTATTTTTCTCTCCATATTCTCCTTTGTCCTTTTGGTTTTCGATCAATGTTGTATGGTCATGCTTCGAGTGGCTACATACATTTGATTGGATCCTATTCATCATTTGGATTATGTTGTATGGTCACACTTCGAGCATCTACATACCTTTGATTAGATTCCATTATTCTCCTCTTCATATTTTCCCTTCCTCATTTGGCTATCAATCAATGTTGTATGGTCACACTTCAAGTGGTTACATACCTTTGATTTGACCCCATTCCTCCCTTTCCCTTTCTCCTCCATTGTACAAACACCTCATCACCTTCTCCCATCCCATTATTTTTGTACTAAACTATGTTCCACACAACATAGTACAAAAAGGGATAAATGTAGACAACCAAAAGTTGTACATGCTAAATATTAGATAAGTGTAGATCTGCATAGGTAGTTTTAAGTCTTCATAGGCCATCATAGACCATCATAGACCATCATAGGCCATCATAGACCATTGTAGTCTGGCATAGGCCATCGTAGGCCACCGTAGTTATCCATAGGCTCAAAACCTATAAAACTAGGTAAAATGCACCCAAAACGCTTCCTATCCACTAGGAGACCACCTATTAGCTCCCTAAGGTAACCTAAGCCCTTTCCTACACTTAATTAGGGCCTCATAGGACCATTTCCTACCAAAAACCCTAATTAGACTAATTAGGATTCTAATTTGTGATTGACTTTCACTTAAGTTGCACTTTATCATTAAATAGGGTTTAATTAGGATTAATGAGAAAATTAGTCCTAAACATGTCCTCACACATGTGTGCACCCTAAGTTGGTTAGGATATTTCCTAGAAATCCTAACTAAACCCTCATCCAATCTAGTAGTTAGCTAACCCTAGTTAACCTTAATCCTTCCTCACATGTGTGAGGATATGATATTTCTCTTAGGGAATGTAAGCTTGACACTTCATAAACCCTAACCTAATCTTGCAAGGAATTGAATCTACAGTATGGTATGCCTAACAACCCCCTAAACTTGGATTTTACTATAAATAGAGGGTCTTTCCCTTCATTTTAACCCATACATTTTCAGTAAACATACCAAGATGCTATTAAAATCATACCAGAATCATATTCTACTTCTTTACCTCTGAAAAATAGCATAGGACAACATTTGAAGGCCATCAGAATAGGAGACGTCCATCATAAGTCAACCACAATATAAATCGCCCCTCGACCTATGAACCCAAGGTCCATTTCACCCCCTACCCTACTAAATAGTCCTAAAACAAGCCTACAACACTATTTTAGGTACACATTGGTTTAATATATTTTTTACATCATTTTCATCATCTTATATCATGTTGTACTTTAGTTTAGAGAAAAATATGTCTTCTTAATCAAGGGGCTTGACCAAGGTAGGCCCCTAAACACACTAATGATGTTTGTAGGCCCAAAAATAGGTAAAAAATAATACACACCAGCAGACTATTAGTGGTAGACGCGTACAAAAGCCCACCTTCATTGAGGAGATCTAAAGGAAACCATCAGAATGCTTCAAATTTGTGAAACAAATAGGAAGACATGTTTTGTAACTTAGACACTCTTGATGAAAAAAAGTAGCATTTTGAATAATCTATTTTCTAATTAGTTGTTTGATCAAATGGTTGTCTTTCGGTCACTTCAATAATATACATGTGTAATATGGTTTACAATCATATTAGAGAATTTGAACCTCCTAGTTCCAAAATCATTGTTAGAGTACTAAGCATGATGTACAATCCTACCCTTATAGGATTCAAATCTATTAAAACCTTGGACCAATATTTAAAGTTTTTTTCCAAAGTCTCCACTATTACTACTCTTAAGCATGATGTAAAATACTATCCCCTACAAGCTTTGAACCTTGTATCTTTATTCAAAGTCTTAAATTCCATCCCTATACAATGCATTGGTATGAAATTTATTCACATGATAAATATCCAAGTTCACATCATAGGAAGGGTTGCCCCTGTATGCTTCAATTGTTAAAGTATCTTCAACTAAAGAAATGAAATTCTAAAGTACCCATCATTAGACAACTGAGATACAATATAAATAATTACTATCATTACAAGGATAAAACCTTGGCAGTGCACACTACGGTAGAAATATTCACCACTATATTACAACCATAAACAAAAAATAATGCTTTATTTGTATGAATTAAATCCATAATATTGTTTAAATTTTATGGTAGACACTAATTGTTTATAATATTTTATATAATTTGATAAAATAAAAGAATATAAATATTTTGTAATGTCCTTTATTAATAAGTATTTAACTAATTTAAAATATATAATTTGTTTAATACTTTACGGTTATTGTGCACATGAAGCTCAACATTCAAAACTAATTTATACTAAAATTTAAGAAAACATGAGTCTCTTATTTCATTCTATATATTTGGGAAGAGCACATATTGAGTGTTGAAAGTGCGAGAAAGGAATCAAACTTAAGTTTTCTTATTCAATATTTTTTGGAAAATTCATAAAAAATAAAGGGTTCTTATGAGAAAAATCTATGAAGCATGGTAGGAAAGTCATTTTTGGATGTCATAAATAAAAGTAAGGATGTCATAGTTAGAAGGATGGATACCCTAGATGGGGACAAGAGGAAGAGGAAATCTATGTATAACCTTATCTAGGGGATATATGTTACGCTAGAAGTGATTATTAAGGATTAGAATATTTACTATGACATATCATATCTTAAAACAAAGGGTTAATATGTAAGTTCCATAGATACTAGCCAAGATTTTTGAGGATTCAAAATTGGATCAAGTGGAAGTGGGAATTGAATTCAAAGTACTATATGAGTATTCTTTCTAAAAGGATTTTTCCTCAACATTTTATCTAGTTCAAAAATAAGTGATAAAATAATAGGTGATAACCTAGTTTAAGAAGAGAGATGCATTATATTTAAGATTATAAATTAAATTTCTTGTGGTAATATATATGTTTCCACTTTGGCTAGGACTTGTAGATAGAAACTATTAAAAGGATTTCACTTTGGGTTAGGATTTTAAAACTTTTGTATTAGTTTATCAATAAGAAAAGCTTGAAGAATATTGGTCATAATCTAGGGGAAAACATCTAGGAGAGACCAACTACTAAGGATGATGCAGGAGCATCTAGTGGTTTAAGAGTGATCTTGCATCATCAAAATTTGTATTTTTTAAATTCTATTATAAAGTTTATTTAGTTGTTTAGGGGATGGAGAGATAGACTTAATGGTGAAAGAATCATCCCATTATCCTAAGTGGTTTGGGAGATATGTAATTTTTATGGTAAAAACCCTACCAAAAAGGTGAATGTTGAAGGTCTTTTCGAGAGCTTTTTGAAAACATGCACTAATAGTCAATCCGAGCAACGATCAAGGAGTTATGACCCCGGGAACATTTGCCTCCAAAATTCAAATTTCAAATGAATTTTTTAGGTGGGCAAAAGGGAAACAGGGTATTATAGGGGAAATTTTGAAATTGTAAAGGGGTCTCTAGTCTGTATCCTCATTTTTATGAAAAGTAATAGGAAAGCTCTGACACTATTTTGCAAATTTCCATATTTAGGAAGGTTGTTTGTGTTATGTTGATTATAGTCCTACCTCAAAGGAGTGAAGGCATGATGTATATACCTAAATATGTGTTGTCATGGATTTTTAAAACCTTAGCCATAATATATTAAGATATATTATGAGTCAAGAGAATGGATCAATGAGAGAATTATGAAAATATTGTTTTTAAATACCACAAATGTTATGAGATTTGACACATGGCAAGAGATTGCAAAGTGAAGATGATGGAGAAAGAAACAAAAAATCAAATTGGCATGAGAAAAACTTAAATGTGAAGTAAGGAGATCATACTATATTAGAAACTAGATTAGATCAAGGACTTTCTACTCCTAGGAAATTACCAAAGAAATCCCCTATACATAATAAAATAACAAGGTCATCATGATTTGCTAGGACCAACCCTTAGAATAAATAAAAATTTCACAATAGATGAGGAAGTAAAATGCACAATTTTAAATTAAGAAGAAAATAAAGGTGTGAAGGAAGATATGGAAGCAAAATAATTCAACATTAATCCAGGTAAATCATCTTCATTTTTCTCAACTAGTATAAAATATTCTTCTTGCAATAAAAATAAAAGTAGTGTAGATCGTTATTGGTTTGTACTTCTTCAAGAAAAGCATAATAAAAAAATGAGTGTGGAGGATATCCATGGAAATTTTGGGAATTTGCATAGAAAATTGATTACTATGGGGGATAATTTATGCACTTTACAATTTATAGGGCAACATAAAGAACAAATTGATTATAAGGTTATCCCTTCTACTTCAAATTATCCAAGGCAACATAAAATTCTAGATGATAATTCTCATTATGGAAAATATAAAAATAAAATATATTGATTAAAATGAAAGTGTTTGTGCAAATGGAAAAATGAGAGGAGGATCCTTAAAGCAATAGCAAAGAGAAAATGTAAGTAAAAGGAATATCAATATGGGAAAACAAAAACAAATAACTCAAGTGTTACTAAAAATTGGGACAAAGCTAATAAAAGAATAAAAAGTGATGATGACAATATTATATTGGACTATTAGGGGTATAAATATGATCCTTCAAAAAAGAGTTAATAAGGAATTATTAGGTTGGTATAGTTCTAATTTGAGGAATGTAAGGATGCATTCACAAAGATTTGGAATATGGAGGATTTTTTTGGTAGTTTTAATGTAAGTGGTTGTTGATCATTTTTATAGAAAAGATAAAAATATCAAACTTGGCATTATAAGTCTATATGTTTTAACAATATTTACTCCTCATGAGAGATGTTGGAAGGAACTAAGTTAAAAATTGTTATATTCAATGATAATTCATAATTATAATCTATGGATTTCTTATGAGAGGACCTTAATTAAGTTCTATCTCCTTCAAAAGTGAAGGGCTATACTCGTATATGATCTAAATAAAATAAGGGTTTACTTCATTTGTCAATTCAAATTGCCTTTGGGGTTTAATTCATTCAATATTTCAATCCACTTGGGATAATAGATGCATTGGTTAAACTTATGGAATAGAAATATTAGATATATTTTTGTTATCTAATGCATGGTTGCAAACACAGTAGACAATCTATCCAACCATTGTGTTATTAACAAGATCAAATCATAAACCCATTATCTCAAGAAATATCTACTTAGTGATGGTCATTCAAATCCCATTCAATTATAGTCTATGTGGCTTCAAGATCCTCATTTTTTCTAGATAGTTATGTTATAATAGGATAAAGGAAGGTTTAAAGGATCATGCATGTATATATTTGTTTAAAATATGAAATATAAAGGTATAAATGAATATTTGGAATTTCAAATATTTCGGTAGCATATTTAAAAAAAAAAAAAAAAATTAGACTCAAGCTTAACAATTAAGAGATAGTTTAAATCAATGGAAAAGACAATGATACTTATGTGTAAGAAAAAAAAATAATTTCTAATTATTATAATGTATTGAAAAAGGAAGAGTCATATTGGTCCTAAAAATCTAGGGATAGGTGGATTAAGGAATGGGATAGGAATACCAAGATTTTCCATGTTATAGCCAAAACAAATTTCTCTTTTATAAAATCACAAATATTTCAACTCTAGATGGAAGAAGTATTGAGGAAGGAATAAATTAATTATTTTAAAGATATTTTGTCAAGAGTTGGGGAAGATAAAGAAGCTCAAGGTTAGATTTTTCAAAAATTTTGATCCATTATCACACAAGGACAAAATAAGATCTTGATGAGGAAAATATCTATGAAGGAGCTACATGAGGAAAATTTCTCATTCTATACTAATAAGGCATTTAGTTCCTATGGATTGATCCTACATGTTTTTTTTAATTTTATTTTTATTTGTTAAAGAATAACATGTTGGTTGTGATTAAAAATTCCAAGGAAAAGGAAGTTATAATAGGTGACATCAATGCCATATTATGGAATTGGTTTCCAAGAAATGTGACATAAAATATTTTGATAATTTTTATCTAGTAATCTCTTGTAATATGATTTATAGGATAATTTCAAAAGTTATGGCATGTATGTTGAAAAGTATTTTATATTGTGTTATATCAATGGAATGAGGTGGCTTTATTTATGGTAAACAAATCCTTTATGGTATAATGATTGCACAAGAGGCCATACATTCTCTTCATTCCATGCAAAACCAAGTATGCTTCTAAATTAGATATGGATATTTAGCATGTGGATTTTTGTATATGATATTCTCAAAACATTACTTTTAATAAAAGTTTATATGAGAGACAAGAAGTTGGTATATCACTCTAAAATATTATATTTTGATCAATGTATCTCTTATTAGATACTTTGAATAGTCATGTGGCCTCTACCAAGGTGACCCAACCTCTCCTTATCTATTTTTTATTTTTGTTGAGACCTTGGGAAGATATTTCTCAAAGACAAAAATGGAAGGAAAAATAAAAGTTATTTAGGTTGCAACAAATGGTCCCTTTGAATCTCATATCTAATTTTTTGATGATACTTTTCTTTTGGATCATCCCTTATTTGATGATCTTGTGGAGTTTAAATTATTATTTTCATACTATGAGAATGCTATTGGAATGTTGGTTAAAATTACAAAGTTCAAGATCTTGTTATTAACATTGCCCTATACTTATAATATATTATTATAGATTTTTAGGGTTTAAAACTAGAAATTATCATCAACATATATTTGTATTCCTTTATCTATGTAGGAACAAGGAGAGGGATCCTAGATCACTCTTCTCCATTTTAGAGATGATATTATTAGGGAATATGTGATGGATTTATGTTTGATTTTTAATTAAGAAAACACTTATTGTTTCCTCTAACATCCTTTACTACTTCTAACTTTTCTAGAAATATCTAACTTTAATAACTCAAAAAATTAACCACTCATTAGGCTATTGATATAAGAATGCAATGATGCATACAAACCAAATCCCTAAGCTAAATGTTTTCTTATTTCAATACAAATAAAAAATATATTCTTTTATTTTAAAGCAAAGGTTCAAGAGGGTTTTATGCAGATCCTTTTTTTCCTTGAAGATGCAATAACAATTTCTATATCCTTGAGCTAGAATAACAAAAGTAATAAAAAATATTTCCTAGACTATATATGTTTTCATCTCCTTGCAAACCTGCATGTTTGAGAAAAAAACCCTATGATCATAACTAAATCAATAAATTAGAAATGAATGCACACATATATGAGAAAAAATACAACACATTCCAACCTAGATTGCATGCATTTTTCTATTCATTTCACACATAAATATTTCTTAAATGCATTACACAATACATGACAACCTAGGATATAGGTCTAACAATGCAACTAGAATAAAGAAGCTATATATCTAAGAGAAATAGGGTTAGGTATTATAAAATCATTTTACACTCCAACTATTTCCAGACATTCCAATATCAATTCTTAGCTTTTAGATCTCCATTCTACTTATATGCACATAAACATACTTGACAAGTTAGGGATTTTGGGGTTCTTTCTTGGTTAGACCCTTATTCTATAACATATATGGAAAACTAAAAACCAACATAGATGAAAAGCTCCAAGTTTCTAATCAAACTTATCAAAGCATTGATGTTTAGTAGTTCTATTGATATCACTATTAGTGTTAGTGATAACACCACTCTGATGTAGGGCTACTAATTATGGTTATTGTAGACCAAAATATCTATCTAATAGCCTATATAATTAATAATAGTTTAAGATTCTAAATAGCAATAATAGATGGAGGTTGGATCCTAATGATATAACAAGATTCAAAATGAAACAATTAAAAGTGAAATCAAATAATAATTGAAATTAATATTAAATTGATAAAAGACATATCAACAATGAACATTCCAAGTAAATAAATTAGAATCTTAGTTAGCCAAGTGAATAAGGTATAAAAAGAAAATAGAGAGAAATAAAATAAAGATACATGCCTAGGAGGGATCTTGAGATTAGAGCTCATGGATGAAGCCCTTAATTTGATATACACATAATTTGGAGATCTCAAACTTATTTTCATGAATATTTTTGTAGGGATTCAATAGTGTAGAAGATCCAAAGATTGTATGCTTTCAAAATTGTGAAGACAAAAGGATACAAATTATAATATCCCAGATTGAAATTTATGTAGGTTAAATATTTTTTAAGATTACAAAATTATAGATTACAAACTTCAAAATTATCCCACCCAAGAAGGAAATATCTTTATAGAACATGGCAAGATGAGACCTAAATTAGAAAGCATATAATTAAGGAAGTTGTTGGAATATTGGATGAAGTATGATTGGCAGTTAGTTGGTTGAATGTAATCTTGATTGGTAGTTCAAAGGAGGTTATTATATTGGAAGGGTAATTTGAAGATAATGCATATATGTGATTGGATGTTGTAGACACCAAAACCAAGCCACTTGTCATCCATCCCGACTTTCTTGCCATTTCCACCATTTATTTTCATATATTTATTATATATATAATATTAATATTTTATATATATTTAATAAATATATATTTACATAAGGGAATTAATCCCATCCATCCGATTTTATTTAATCCTATCCATCCATTCACATCAATAAATGCCATACCCTAGATTTAATATTCACCCTCCTATATGCTTCTATCTCAGCCACACGATTAGTGTCGTTGAAACCCTAACATGCCCTAGGTTGGATTGTCAATAGGAGACATTTTGATGGCTCAACCCCTAAGTTTTCCTAAGAAATCCTTGAATCCTAAGTCATGAATTCCTTAAGCAATCCCCAAGTTCCCTAGAGTATCCCTAAGGATTTTATATCATTCTTCACAACCATGTAATTATTTTTATCATTTTAATTTTTTTTTTTAATCTCTGAAAATAAAAAAAAAATAGCAAAAAGAAAGTTAGAAAAATAAAAAATAAATTAAAAAAATGAAAAACAGAAATGCTGCAACCCCAAATTTCTCCATAGACCCTGCAAGCATTAGTATTTTGCATAAAACCAGTATTAGAGTGACCCAAATTCGTGCAATCAACATCTAATACGGTGCGAGCTTCAAAGGAAAATGGTGCAATAAAATGAAAATGAAATCAAGTTAACCATAAAAAAATGCATAAAACTTGAGACATTTCCAATTAATTGCTGCAAAAAGATATTCAATATTCCATTACAATGCAGAAAAAAAATGCCCAAAGTTGGCATCCAAATGGTGAAAATCGGCCCAGCGGTATGCCTTCTTCCTCCAAAAAAATCCTAAAATATCCAGTTCTTGTGCTTGTGTTTCAACTGTATTTTAAATTTTTCCAAAAACCCTTGGTTTCATTTCCTCCTTGCTGGTTCGTTTCGTTTCTCCCAACGATTTATTTCTATTCGTTGTCCTTTTCTTCCTATGTTTCTTCTCTTAAGTAATGCATTGGAATAATAATTCCAAAGTTTCTATTTTAAAGTGAGGTACTTTATTCTTATATTAGCCTTTTTTGTTTTTTCTTTTCTCCACGTATTTCCACCTTACCTGCACATAACACACGTGAATTAGCCCTAAAAAAACAAAACTAACATTTAAAATAGAATAAAACAAACTAAAACTTACAAACCATACTTTATTAAAATCCAAACTTTAAAGTTAAAAAACTTTAAAGGCTAAAAAAGAATCCGACCACCATGAAAGTTTAGATTATATTATAATTATATATAATCTAAACTTTATTATTATTATTATTATTATTATTATTTTACTTTTTCTTTTATTTTGATTTATTAGATTATATATATATATAATATAATATAATATAATATAATATAATATAATATTTTCTTTCTTTCTTTATTATTATTTTTTTCTTTTTATTTTATTTTGATTTATTTATTAATATATATATACATATATATTAATATATTATTTTTGAATGTTTCACTTTCATAATTATAATAAACATATATATACACATATATATTTATTAGAATTATATGTACATATATTTTATAAAGCAATCAAATAACTAACTTCAAAAATTTTATTCATTGAAAATCACCATAAAGGAAAACTTCAAAACTAATCAAAATAAACAAAACCTATTAACCTAGAATACTAGCAAAACTAGTAAAACAAGAAAACATTAGTCAGTGCTAAACCGTGGAATCTACCAAAATTAGCACTTAAAACTCTTCAAAAACCAAAATTTAAAGGGGGGTCCCCAAATTTGGGGCTAGTTGTGGAATAGCCACAACAAGTCCTCTCTAGAACTTGCTCAAATATGCTCTACAAGTCCTTTCTATAACTTGCTCAATCTGCTCCACAAGTCCTCTATAGAACTTGCTCAAATCGGATCTACAAGTCCTCTCTAGAACTTGTCCAAATATGCTCAATAAGTCATCTGCTCCACAAGAATTTATCCAAATATGTATTGTAAGATTTTATAAAAGCTCACACAAAATCAGTCCACAAGTCTCCTCAAAGACTTACCTCAAATATGCTCAACAAGTCCACACATAACTTGTCCAATATTATAGAAACATAAAGAGAATTGTTAGAGACTCAATATGTTCTATACTAATCACAATGCTCAATTAATTTCAATCACTCTCTTAGAAACATAAGGAGAATTGTTAGAGACTCAATATGCTTCAAATTCAACTCAATGCTCAATCACTTTCTCAACTCAATTTAGAATATAGAATAGTTTGTTTTATAGAACTTGAACAATCACTACACATATCCACTTGACTAGGCTCAATCAAATCTACTCAACCAATCACTCAATGAAATAATCCTTCCTCACAAACCCTAGTCCAAACATATAAACATCAACTCAAAATTTTTCCAACAATGCTCAACCACAAATCTCACATAGCAATGATACTCATGTCCTTTTCAAACCCTATGTCAATTTCTTTGCTAAACAACTCACTTCAAAAAAAATATTATAAAACAATATTCCCATAGAAATGATACTCAAACCCTAATTCAAGTTCTTATCACAACAAATTGCTTCAACAAAAATGCTTATCAAACAAGGTTTAAAAACAATTCTTTATTCTAGAAAACCTTGAAGCATTAACTCAACACACTCAATAGGAAACCCTAATTAAGTCCTTTTCACTCCAAATTTTTTTCCATAAAACCAATAAATCAATTCAACTATAAACGAATGTGCTCATACATTTTTCCTGATGATGAAGGGATCTCCTAAATCTGTCACAACCACAAAAATTTCTATGCCAAGCTCAAAGAGGTTAGAAGATAAATATTTCTCACAATGTAATGTAAAAACTCAATTACAATTTATCACTCCATATTTCAAAACAACCATAAACATACATAAAATATTTATCCAATAACACCTTATAATCTCCCAATTAAAATAAATTCAACATCCACAAAAATTAACTCAAAACCTCTTTACTCAGATTTAATGACAAAAAGAACTTTGGCAAAAATCAAATCTAATTTCCTTATAACTCCAATAACATAAATCACTTATCAATAAAAAAACCTTTTATAAAACCTTATAACTCCAAATAACACTTTATAGAAAACCTTAGGCAAATAAAATAAAATTAAAAATACCCACGTGTTGTAGGTGAGTTAGAGAGGAGAGGACAATCCTCCAAGGGAGGTCCCAGGTTCAAATCTCCACCCTACCAAAAAGCTGAATTGGGTATCCAAAATCCAATTGATAATGTTGGTGCGGGTAGGGTCGGGTGTGACTCCTGGGTGACTTTGATGGTGTAGAACCCCATGTTCATGGTCTCTCAGACCAAGGTGGCCCACAAGGAATTTTTTTTGCTTAAAAAAAAATTAAATTAAAAATACATTTGCCACTAGTGGGTTTCAAACCCACAATATCTACCTCCATGAGCGCTCTAGTCGTGATATTGACCACTATGTGTGCTACACGCACACTTGAAATAGTAGGAGCAATTTGTGCTCTTTCTCCTATATTTGGCACTCAAAATGAATGCATGCCAAAAGGCTCTCCCCTTGGAACTCAAGACGAACATGCAAACTAACCACCATGTGAATCGATCATGATCACTTCCACTCCCAATGATCTCATGAAATGCATGCTGCCAATGGACCACCCTGTCCAATAGGAGTGAGGCATTCTCCTTCCATTTTCATATTTTCCCTAGTGCTAAAAGACAACATGAGTTTGTCTTCTTCCTCAACAATTGCACGAATTATATTTCTCTTTGGTTGCATAAAATTTAATCGAAGAAGGTAAGTTTCTAATGTTATTTGGCATGGTATTTATACACGATATCCCATTTTTCCATAGAGGTCTGCGCTCCATGAAGTTTGATGATGTCGATGATTTTTAAAACCTTTTATAATTTATAAATTATTTAAATTCTAAAAGAATTTAAATTTTATAAATTATATTTATAAAACTTTGAATTTAACAAAAATTAAAGCCTTCCTTCGGATAAAATTTAAACCTTTAAGTTGTGCTCCATTGATTTGATGAATATTATTCTGCCACCATGGTTTTAATAAAAATATTAATTCTACCGTCACAATGCTTAAGGATGCCTTTAAATCCTAATAATGATTTTAATAAAAACTAACTTTTCAACTCTTTTCATTGTTCCTAGTGATGGTAATGGTGTCCTCCATGATATTAATGATAGCTTCATGTGTTCACCTTGAAATCAATGATGACTTTACACCTTGACATCAATGATAACTAAATAGCTGAAAATGTCCAACATTTAGACCCATATGGGTGTTTTTTGGGTTAATTTAATGTCAGCCAAAGGTTTTGTTCCCATGGTATTGTAAAACCCCTTCTTGTGTTGTTGGTATATAAAGCAACACTTGCATGAGGGTTTGGTAATGAATTTGCAAGAAATGTAATCACAAGAAAAAAGTGAGTGAAAGGATATTATTGTATTGAAAACGGTTAATTTTATACAATAAGGAAATATTCTTGTTGGTAATATTCTCGAAAGGGTTTCCCAAGATAAATTCTTGTGTAATGTATTCTTATTCTCTCTTTTTTCCTTTGATTATATAATTAGAATTTGTTTATTAGGATGTTATTTCTTTTCATTCGATATTAGAGCTAGGTTTTACTTTATTCAAGGAATAAGAGTTTCAACCCTGGGATAAATTAATTATTGAGTGAGAGTAGTGCATGAAAGAATATGGGTGAAGGAAAATGATAGGAAGCACACGATTAGGGATCAAAAAATTCAATGGACATAATTTTGAGTTATGGAAACTCAAGATGGAGGATCTATTGGTGGATAAAGATCAGTGGGTCACAACCTTGGGAGTAAAACCAACAAGAATGAAATATGAGAAATGACTAAATATTGATAGAAAGGTGAGGAGATATATTATATTGTGCTTTTTTGATTTACTATTGCTGAATGTATCGATAAAGGCCACAACAAAGTTGCTATGGGAAAATCTAGGAGCACTGTATCAAACAAAGTCATTGGTAAATAAATTCTTTCTTCAAAAAAATATATTCTCTTAATTTGAATAATGGTGAATTTATGAATGAAAATCTAAATACTTTTAAAATTGTGGTAATTCAATTAAAATATGTAGGTGTAAAAATGAATGAAGAGGAAAAATGTATTACTTGAAGAACATGTGCTTATACTGAGAGGGGGGTGAACAGTATAAGATAAAATTTTTTGTTTTTTAATCCAAATGATAACATCAATAATATTAAATTAGTAAACATCACACAAATCATCACACACATGAGAGACATTATTTAACGTGGTTCACCTAATGTGGCATACTCCACGGAGAAAATATTCCTTATAATTTTTTCTCAAATAAATTCTCTTGGGAATACTTTCCCTACAATGTTTATGGACATTTGTCCAAAGGAGACACCAATACCCTAATCAAGTTTGTGGATCTCTATCCATAGGAGAACTCTTTCTCCTTAGCTCTGATTGGTGATCTTCTAGAAGAACTATTACCCCCACTACTCTGGATAATGGATCTCTATCCACTAAAGACACTTGTCCTCACTGCCTTGGCTAATGGATCTCTATCCATTGGAGACTATCATCCTATATACTCTGTCACCTTCAAATATCTATCTCAAATATGTACTAAACATAGTCCTTAGGTCTAGCACAAATCTTCTCAATCTTTGTTTTTGGTCTAGCACAAACCTATCCTCAAATTTGCACCAAACTCTGTCCTCAAATATTTGTCCTTAAGTCTGTCCTCAATATTTGTCCTCAAATATATTCTCAATATTTGTACTCAAATATGTTCTCAAATTTATCCTTAATCTCTATCCTCAAATTTATTCTTAATATTTTTCCTCAAATCTATTCTCAATCTCTATCCTCAAATCTATATTGTAAGCTTCCACAAAAGCTCACACAAATCTATCCACAAGTCTTCTCAAAGACTTACCTCAAATATGCTCAACAAGTCCTCACTAGAACTTGTCCAATATCATAGAAATATAAAGAGAATTGTTAGAGACTCAATATGCTTCACATTCACCACAATGCTCAATCACTTTCAATCACTCTTTTTACCACAAAAACATATAGAGAATTGTTAGAGACTCAATATGTTTCACATTCATCAACACTCAATATCTTTCTCAACTCAATTCAAAATATAGAACAATGTGTTTCATAGAATTTGAACTATCACATCAACACATCCACTTGACTAGGCTCAACCAAATCTTCTCAACCAATCACTCAATGAATTAATCTTTGCTTACAAACCCTAGTCCAAGCATATAAACACTCACTCAAATATTTCCAATAATGCTTATCAATCAATCTCACATAACAATGATACTCATGATCTTTGCAAACCCTAGTTCAAGTTCACTCAATTAATCACTTCAACAATAATGCTTATAAACAAGGTTTTATCAATAACTCTTTATTCCAAAAACCTTGAAGCATTAATTCAAAACACACTCAACAATGCTTACCAAACAATAATTTTCACTCCAAATTTGCATTCACAACATTCAACAATCACTCACTAGGAAGATGTTCCCATAGCTTTTGTTTGATGCCTTAGAAAACCTGTCTCAATCACAATTTTCTTCTTTCCAATTTCAATGGTTAGATGACAAAATATCACTTCAAAATTTTCTCAAAATATTCCTTAGACACAAAAATAATCAAAACTCAATTATGCCTTATTGCTCCCTTTTAGAAATAACATCCATCAAATCATACATAAAAATTAATCACTTTGATACACCTTATAATCTCCAACTTAAAATAATATCCAACACCACAAGACTTCAAACAATATTCCTAAAACACCTTACTACCCTTTCCAAACATTAGAGCAAATAACACCAAAAATTTTAATTTTGCATAAGCCTTATAAATCCCCTTACAACCTTACAAAAAAAATAAAATATGCAAAAATTAATTTTTAAATGCTCAACTAATACCCCCAAAATTTTTGGTGCTCAACTTAAAGCATACCTTTGTTTTCACCCAAAAGGGTTTCTATGTGATTCAATCCATCGTCTCCCCAAGTCCAAGCACCTTAGCACTTTGGAGCCCATCATGTGGGCTATTGGTGCCCATGTGAAGGAAGGAGGACTTCCTTCCTCTTATACCTTTGTGCATCATTGACTTCCTACGAAAATCCAAAAGCACTTCTCTTTGTTGCAACATAATTCGCACAAGCTCACATTAATTAAATTCGAAGGCATGGTAGTTTTGGGTAAGGTGGGTAATCCCCTTTTTATACACACATGGGTATTTTCTCCCCATGTCGGTGCTTAAGAATTCAAATTTAAAATTTGAATTTAATTTAATAACCCACCTTAGGGTTAGTTAAAATTAATATAAATTAACTTATAACTAATATTAAAATTAATTAATAATTAATTTAAATAACTTATAAGTTAAGTAAATTAATTAATAAATTAATTTATAATAAAAATTATATTAATTAATTTATAATTAATTTAAAATTCCCTTTATAATATTATAAAAAATTATTATAATATTATTCACCTGGCTTCTTCTTTGCACTTTGGACCATATCTGATTTCCTGGAATCGGGTCTTGATTAACTGAAATCGGACTATCCTTTTGCACTTATTGGAGAACCTAAAACTAATGCTTCCTAATGAGTGTCATCAATTATTCATCATTTAGTCAATATACTTGTCAATCCAGGGCGGTGTCCAATGGTTGTATACGATAGGAAAGGTAAGCAGTTTAAGGATCAGTTCATTCAGGAGATGGCTTTATTGGTGAAACAGTTAGTGTTTGGGGGTTTGATGTCACCTCTAAATCCTATAAACTGAAATTGACTCCTATTTACCCTTACAGAAATGAAATTGTAGGAATTGAAACTTTGCAGGAAAAAGGAAACTATCTAAATTTGCAGAATCTGAAATGACAGAAATGAAATGATGCAGAAATGGAAATAGTAGAAATGAAACTTGCAGAATTGAAAATCACACTTTGCATAAAGGAGAACCTAATTACAGTAACAAAATTCAAAGGATAGTAATCAAATGTTGCAAAACTGGAACATCAAGAAATTCTCTGATGCAAACTGGAAATGCCAAAATCTGAGAATACTGTGGGAAACAGAAAATGTTGTATGTTGTAAGATGCATGAGTCTACCCTAGATGATCAGCTGAAATGCATTAATGATTACCAAACATCATATACAATCTAACACAACTAGTAACATGCAATAAAAACTGTCAGGTTCTTGCTAATCTGCTACAACAAGAAATGAGCAGAAAACTTGTCAATGAGATCCCTTCTCCTGGGCCTAGAAGTGGCCCTTGCTCCCTGAACCAGAAGAAGGTGGAAAGAACTTGTTTTAAACTATCTAAACCTCACACACATTCATTCAAAATGCCAACGTAATGGAGAAATTGCACCTTTATTGATTCTGCAATAGCATTACAGCAGTGCAGGAGAAAGCCTGCAAAATACTGCTCTTCTACAAAAACTTACAATGCCACAATACTAGAATTCTTCTATACCTCCATCTATTTCCTATATCCTATATGCTCAACCGAATGGGAGCTAAGTTATTTATATTATTCTATTACAATGTTGATATGGTCTGTTGCTACTTTTCAGGGATTTTACAACTGTTTTCAGAACTGTCTTCCTAGAATGCAGAAAACTGTTCTACTACAACTTATCCATTTCCTTTGTTGGGCTGCATCCATTGGGAGAAATGCACTGGAAAAGGTAAGACAACCCCTTATATAGCTACAATCAACCTTGTCTCACCATTTGCCACCTTTTTGACTTGTTTGTGGATGATTTTGACCAAAACTGTTCTTGCTCCGCTCATTCCGGAGCTGCTCTAGAATATCAGGTAGTGTAACAGTTCTAGCACTTATCCATGCATCATATGTGTAGGAAAGTGGTTTTGACCGACTAAATAGTCTCCCTTTGTCCCCAGAAGACCTATTCCATAGTTGGTGCATGCTGGAGCTGACCAATTCCATGCCATGCTATTCATGCATAGCTGGCTGGAATTTGTATGGTCAAATTCTGTTTCCTGCACAGTCAGATTATTTTGAATAGGTTTTGGCACCTTTTTGGTCATTTGAAATGATTAGATGATAGGGAAAGCAAATGGAATGATTTCAGAACTGAAGACATATCAACACCTATTATTACAACTTCAAATAAATCCTAATTTGCTTAGAGAATTCAGCTAAAACAGGTCAAAAAATACAGAAAAATAGTCAAAATAGAATATATGCTCTTCAACATTTAAAACATGTAAATACTAATACATACTGCATTCTATCACCATAATTAGCATTAAAACATAACATAAGGTGTTTCAAAGAGTTCATAAGTTATCAAAAATAGTCCATGGATGAGGCAATTCCCAGCCTCATCATTTTCCCCCAACCTGTTATAATGCATGTCCTCATGCATTCTGTGTAGCTATAGAGGCACAAAGATCCATGTCAAGATATATTTCATGATACTTCCATAGTCTTCCCCCAATATTATAATATCCTCGATGCTCCTTTATTTCTTTGAGCCATTCTTGGAATTGTTCATCATATTGAGGATCATTGTCAAAGAAATAAGGGATAGGGGTGATGATTGTTGGTGACCTGTACCTGAGACCTACCCATTGTTCCTTTACCTCCAAGATGGTCTGGATAATACTTTCTGCTCTTCGTCTTGACCACAACAAGTTGTTTGGAGAGATGGGCTCCCTCTTTTGCAGTGATATGGGTAATTCTCCCCATCTACTTTTGCATGTTGATAAAGCATCAACAAAATATTCTGCACAGAAATCCTGAAAATGAGTCATACACCTCTGAAGATTTCCCATATACATATTTTTGACCCTTGTATCTCTCATCAGAGTATAATGCTGGTAGGTGGAATCTCTGTGGTTGAGATGAACAGGTATGATGAGTAACACTGCTTGTAGCTCCATCTCCTTACTTTCTTTTCCTGTTCCCAGTGAATTTGGTTTTGCAATGTTGACATAAAAGCCCTCAATTGGAGATCACCTATAAATATGTGTGGCAAGAATATCACTTCAGTTGGTAAGAAGAAGTTATGTAGGAATAACTCACATAACAGGTTATGTTGGGCTACTGAACTCTGCCAAAATGTTTCTAAAAACTCTCCAGGAGTTTCCAGCTTATGAGGAAGACCAGAAGCAATTCTCATTAATTGCCATCGGAGATATTTCTCTTTCAATATCAAACTATAGAATCTTGTCGGTCTCCTACACTGCACTAGACACTCTGCAATTTGACATGTTTCTTGTACCTGTTCCTGCAACTTACTGATGTCTGCATTTTTAGCTTCCAGCTGTTCTTTCAGAGGTTTTAAAGACAAGATTTGTGTCTCCAGCTTATGACACTGCCCCATCCAGTATGCTATATCCTCATTGTATTTTGTTAAGGTCACTGTATCTGGAGGCCTAATTATAGGTTGCATCTGTGGGATAATATTTACTTGTATGCCTACTTCTATTGTTTCAATAGTGGGTAAATCTGTTTGTATCCCAGTTTCTGTTGTTTCCACTTCAGGTGTAACAAATGAAATCAAGTCAACAGAAACTTGAGGGGAATGTGGATTTACCTCTTCTTGTACTTCTATCCCTGCATCAATATTTGTTGCTTGTTCTTCTTGTTGTTGCAGGTCCTCAGAAGATTGTACAAGTGCCTCTGAATTCTCATGCTCTGTTCTATCTTCATCCTGTTGGGCTGTTTGTGTGGCCACTCCTTCTGTATCTGCTTCCCTTATGGGTGAGTTTCTTTCAGGTAAGGCTGCATTTCCATGTTCTACAGCTAAGTCTAGCAAAATGTTGGCCAACTCATTCTCAGAATCAGCTCGAGGGGGATGTTGCTCTAGAATTGACAGTCTAGCCTTTACTACTTCTATTTCCTACCATAATTTAGCAATGAGGTCATATTTTTCCTTAATGGAGGCCTCATGCTTCTCAATCCAACCCATTTGTGTCTTGATGACACTTCTAGCAGCATGTAATTGGGTTTGCATGTTAGTTTCTTCTTCTTCTTCAATGGATCCTTTGTCAAAACCAAAATCTTTAGAATTTGAATAGTCAACAAGTGGGATTGTAGGCATTTCTGCATCTAAATCTATTATTGTGCCTACTCCTACATCTTCTGGACCTGTATATTCATCCTAGGTACCTATATTTTTAGATTCCTCCATGAATTCCTCTTCCTGCAATGTGTCTTCATCGGACAAGTTAATATGCTCTGTTACACTTTCTTTTATCTCTTCTTCCATGGCATTGGATTTTCGAAGTCTTGAGGACCTCCGTAACCCTAGAGCAGGTTGTTTTTGTTTCTTTGTAGATCTCGGAACAGAGCTTGTTAATTCTAGGGCAGGATCTGCTTCAGGTGTTTCCTTCTCCATCTGCCCTCCCCTGCTTGAACTTCCAAATTGCTCAGTGGACTGAGTGGGAAAAATAGTTACATTTTCAGAAAATGTAACCTTCCTCCTCTTTCCTACAAGATCAATCTTAGACTATTTCTCTCTTTGCTTTCTAGTCCTGGAGGATGGAGGTCCCTATGGTGAGGAGGGTATTTCTGTTTTAGAGGATTCAGTTTCAATTTCATGTTCAGAACTTTCAATTTCTATTTCTGCTTCAGATTCAGGTCCTTCAACCTCTACCTCTTCTTCAGATCCAGGGCTTTCAACTTCTAATTCATTCCATGTAGAGAAAAATCATTCAAAACTCCTAGGGTTTCCCCTAAAGTGGTGTTTGCAGATGAGCTTGATGAGCCCATGGTGTTTGGGAGTGCCCCTTCCTTCTTGGTACTTTCTAGCCATAGTTTTCAATTCCTGGTGAAGGTATAAGGGAAGATTTATCTTGACCTCCGGGTTTGAATGACCATGTCATAAATGATTCAAAATTCTGACATGATGCCCAGACAGAACAGGAAATTATCCATCACAGGTTAAAAACCTAATAACCCACATAGCTACAACATCCCAGGGAGGTGGTAGACTAGACCGTTTAACCCCTTTGCAGACATTCTTACTCATTAAAAATTCAATTGGTCTGTCTCCTTCTTCCCTAAACTGGTTAACAATTTCTACTAAAGCATTTTTACCAGTTTTCACAATTTGAACTCCTTGCAAAGGCATTTCAGTAATATGGCTAAGAATTTCTAGAGTTACCTGGATGGTCATGCCACTGATATGGACTTGGTTGTTCCTGAATGTCCGGGTGAACTCAACTACCAACCCTTCAGAATATCCATCGAACTTGCTCAGAAATGGCATGAACCCACCCTCTGTGAAGACCCATAGGGATTCAGAATCCTTTTGCAAATATTCAACATTTTTTGGTTCAGCTCTATTTTTCTTACCCCCCATTTTCAATTTTTTTGTGCTCTATTTCTTCTCAACTTTCTGAAGTAATGTCGTTCTTGGGTCTGGATCGAACAATTTGCAGCTGCGGGGGTTAAAATATTTTTGGGCTAGGAATTAAATTTTCACAACACCAAAAAAATGCTTCGGAACGTGTTGAAGCATTTGGAAAATTAAATTCCCCTTTTACGTCTCACGTGGCAGATTCCTATTTCCCATAGGAACGTGATTTATCCATTTCTGTTGTGTTGGATTAAATAATTACGACGTGCTGATGTGGCAGTTAATTGTTGGCTGCGTCGTATACAACGTGCATAATTTCCCTTTTTTCGAAGTGTCTTGTTAAGTGTGCCAAATATTTTGCATATCACGAAACGTGCGATGATTTCCAACAACCTTGTTCCCACCGTTGATGTTGGAAACCTACATCTTGAAATCTATGCCATGATTTTTCCTTATGTCGAACAACAAAAAAATAATTTTGATGCCACATGTCATTTCATCTTTTAACCTTGCTCATTCTGGAGTTTTCCCGAAGTATGAACACTTCTTCATTTCGAAGCATAACCATTTTTATTCTAAAGCTGCTCTTGTTTGTTTTGGTTCTGGAGCTTCCATCATTCCAAAACTGTTATGAGCAACATTCTTATTCTGGAGCATTATCATGCAGAAGCATTTGAAGACAAAAAATTTTCATGATCATATCATAGCCACATTTCCCATTGACCAGATGGATAACTTCTGAATCAACCTTATGTATGCCTTATATACTAACTAGGGATATTATACACTACATACTAGATATTGACAATGTTCTAAAATGAAAAAGGCACATACCTGATATAACCATTTATCTACATTTGTACAGATGGTTGTTCCTGCTGATTTCTAGCTGGCTGCTCTACTGACTAAGACAGGTGCAATCTGAAAACAGGTGAAACAGTGATTGTGAGAAAAGACAGAATAGTGATGGTGGGTCCAAATTGTGATTTCAACAAGGCAAACATGCCGGAAGACCGGTTTTCATGCAAGCCTAATTCAGAAGCGCCTCAAAGAGGTTTTCACTTTCTGAATTATTCATTTTTTTATCATTTTTTTTATTGTTTTTTTTCAATTTCTTTCATGTTACTCTGTTGAGTCCGGTGTGGAAGAAGTGTTTTCTTCCAACATGTGTACATCCAAGTTTTCCACTTGCTTGAGAAACTCCTCTTTAGTTAGTGGTTTATGGTATATCCGAAGACGATGTCCATTAACCACCAACTTTCATCATGAATCATCAATGGGTGAAAGGCGAACAACTCCATTTTCAAACACTTCCTCAATCTGATATGGTCCAAGCCACCTAGTCTGCAACTTTCCAGGATAGTCTTCATAACGAGAGTCAAACAACAAAGCCCAATCACCTTGCTAAAATTTTCATTGTTGAATGTGACTGTCATGCCACAATTTTCATTGTGCTTGGATCATCTCAGTCTGGTGCAATGCATCCATTCGTAGCTCATCCAATGCATTGAGCTACAGAATTCGGTCTATTTGTGCCTGTGACAAATCAATACCTACATCCAAAGCAGTTCGAAGAGTCAGTAACTCAAATTCAATAGGCAAAAGAGGCTTTTTACCATAAACCAATTCATATGGTGTAAATCCAGTGGTGGATTTCCAAGTAGTGTTGTAAGCCCAAATTGCTTCAGGTAGTTTGTCCAACCAATTCCTCCTATGGGCTGCTATGGTTTTGGTTAAGATTCTCTCTAGTTCCCTATTAGTCACTTCAACCTGTCCATTGGCTTGTGGATGATAAGGTGAGGATTTCCTGTGCTTGATTTGATATAGTTGAGTGAAAGCTTCAATAACTCTTGAAGTAAACTGAGGTCCTTGATCTGTGGTGATGGATTGTGGGGCCCCAAAATGTAGGAAAATCTATGAATACAGGAAATCAGCAACTTTTTCTTCTCGAGCATGCTTAAAAGCATGGGCTTCTACCCATTTGGTTACATAGTCAGTACATACCAAGATATGCACTTTCCCTTGGGAAGGAGGGTCAATGGGTCCTACAAAATCTAGCCCCCATATCTCAAATGGTTCTATTCCTATTTGAGGTTGTAATGGCATTTCACTAGTGAAGGTAGGTTTTCCCATCCTTTGGCATGCATCACAATGTCTGACATATCTTTTCACATCTTTATGTAAATATGGCCAGTAGTAACTAGTACCCAAAATCTTTTGAATGGTGCTTTTTACTGAATAATGTCCTCCTGATGGTTCATCATGACATGCCCGTAAGATATCATATACCTCGTCCTTGTGGATACACCTACGTAAAACATGGTCAAGACTGCATTTAAACAATAAGCCTCCTATCCATTTGAAAGAAGAACTTTGCTTGATTAACTATTTCTTTTGCTTAGGAGTAAAGTGAAGAGGAATATTTCCTGTAGCCAAGTAATTAGCTATATCTGCAAACCATGGAGATTGTATAGAAATAGCAAACAATTTTTCATCTGGGAATGTATCTTCAACCAATTCTCTTATATCTGCATTTGGCAACCTTGACAGAAAATCTGCTACCACATTAGCTTTTCCTGGTTTATTAACTATGGTGATATCAAATTCCTACAACAATATTAACCAATGAATAATTCTTGTGCTAACCAAAGGTTTATTCATCAAGTATTTTATGGCAGCATGATCTGTATGAATGAACACTTGATATCCTGTGATATAGTGTCGGAATTTATTAATAGCATATATCACAACTAAGAATTCCTTTTCAGTGGTGGTGTAGTTCTTTTCAGCTCCTGTCAAGTTTTTACTGATGTAATAAATGGCATAATGCTCCCCATTTTCAATTTGTCCTAATGCAGCTCCAATAGCAGTATTGGAAGCATCAATATGAATATGGAATGGCAGTTCCCAATTAGGTCCTCTCAATACAGGGGGAGTTGTTAACTTTTCTTTCAATACTTCAAAAGATGTTTGACACTTAGTAGACCAAGTAAATTCAGAATCCTTAGTTAGTAATGCAAACATTGGATTGGCTATGGTACTAAAATTGGCAATAAATCTATGGTAGAAACCAATGTGTCCCAAGAAACTCCTTACATCAGTTTGAGTTTTTGGGGGAGGAAGGTTTTTAATGACTTCCACCTTTTTAGGATCAACCTTGATCCCATAAGAGGAAATATGATGACCAAGGACAATCCCTTCCTCCATCATTAAGAAGCATTTCTCAGGATTAAGAGACAGATGGTATGTTTCACAATGTATTAAAACTTTTTCAAGTTGTTCTAAGGTATACTCAAAACTATCTCCAAACACTATGAAATCATCCATGTAAATTTCTACACTTTCATTTGTCAAATCAGAGAATATGGCCAAAATAGCTCTTTGAAATGTTGTTGGAGCATTACACAAACCGAAGGGTAAAACTTTGTAAGCAAATGTTCCCCAAGGGCAGGTGAAAGTAGTCTTTTCCTGGTCTTCTGGTGCAACCTGTATTTGATTATAACCACTAAAACCATCAAGAAAATAGAAAAATTTCTTACCAGCAAGGGTATCTAACACTTGGTCTATAAATGGTAATGGAAAATGGTCCTTATGTGTCACCTTGTTTAACTCTCTATAATCCACACACACTCTCATTTTCCCATTTTTCTTTGGAACAATGACCAATGGAGAAACCCACTTACTATCTGAAATTGGGTAAATGAATCCTACATCTAAAAGTTTTTCAATTTCTTCTTTAACAATATCTTTCAGAGCAGGATTCAAGCGTCTTTGAGGTTGTCTCACTGGTTTGACATCTTCAGTATATATCCTATGTGTACACACATCAGGATGAATGCCAGTCATATCCTTGTAACTCCAGGAAAAATCCTGAACATGTTTCTGTAGAACAACAAATAATTTGGCTTCTTGTTCATTAGTCAACCAACTATTAATATTTAGAACTTTCCCTAGTTGTATTTCAATTTGTTTAATCCCTGGATAAACAGAATTGACTGCTTCATATCTATTGATTAAATAATTTAATGGATAGTGATGTGGCTGCAGAGTATGAAATACTCTGGATTCTATTTCATAAGTGATGCCGGATGGAATCATTCCCTGCATAGGACATGTGAAAGAGGTAAGAAGATGATGATGCCATCCATGTGGCAGTGTGAAAGAGCTTTCTTGTATGGGAATAGGTGACAGATATTCTGAAGTTTGTTCTTCATCCTTCCATAGCAGGTGATGAACAAGAATTTGATCATCTTTAAGTCCTTCCTGTAATGTTTTCACTAGGACAGTTTCATCTTCAAAAATTTCCCTTTCTGGTGAATTGACTTCCTCAATGTGTTCCTTCACTATTATTGTGGCCAAAGTGGCAATAGTTTCTTGTTCTTCATCAGACTCAGGATACCATATCTGTCCAAAAAATTTTGTTGAAGGTTGGGTTTGTGGATACAGGGAAATCTTCTTAAGGTCAATGCCATTTGAAATAGTCATTTCTCCTGACCTGCAGTCTATAAAAGCAGCTGCAGTAGCAAGCCAAGGTCATCCTAGAATGATGGGATAACCATTAACTGAATTTCTAGGCTGTAATACCAAGAAATCTACAGGATACTCCCAGGAAGAAACTTCAATGGCAATATCTTCTAGGATCCCTTCTGGCCTGGCAACTGACCTATCTACCATTTCCAAAACTGTAGTGGTAGGACTGAGATTATTGAGCTACAGTTTTTGCATTGTTTCTTTAGTCATTACATTAATTGCAGCTCCAAGGTCAATTAGTACATTTGGAATTTGCACTAACCCAATAGTAATTGTGACTACTGGACTTCCTGGATCACTATATTTGGGAGGCACTAGTTTTCCAGATAGTAGGTCAACCAACTTCCCTTCTACTTGCACAATTTTAGGAAAGGCTTTCTTCTTTCTACCAGGTTTCTTGATACACAATTCCTGAATGGTTTTCTTGATTAAGGGCACATCCTTTATTGCTTGCAACAAAGGGAGGGAGATAGACATATTTTTAAGTTCTGTAACCAATTCTGATTCAGGAGTAGTGACAGTATGATCAAACCTTTCAGGGTATGGCACTACTTTTGAAGAAGGTTCCTTTTGCCCTTGCATTTTTTCTGGTTTCTCTTCTTTTTCTTTTGTTTGCATTGGTTTTGAACGTGGAGACTCTTGCTTTCCATCAATTTCTTCAATGGTGGGTGGGGCAGGGTCAGGTAAAACTTTCCCTGAACGTAACTGGATATTACTACAGTCAAGTACATGAACTACAATAGTGTCTTCAGACTCAGCTCCATAAATAGGGGCTGCTTGTCTAGTATTATTTGGGTTAGCCATAGGCTGAGCTGGAAGTGGGGGTTGCTTAACTGGTTGTGCTTGTTGAGGTTGTATTCTTCCTTGAAAGTTTTGATTAGGAGCTAGCAGCAAATTTTGAGTTTATCCTTGATACCTTTGCTGCCCTTGATATGATGGGTATTGTGGCCCCCATATTTGCCCATATTGTTGATTATGTGTCCAAGGTGGATTAACAAGATTCCAGGGAGGATGTGACCAATCTTGGGAAGATGCCCAAGATTGATTCCATGGTTGTGAAGGTGGTTCTGAATATCCCCAAGGCATATTCCAAGGATTTTATCCCCAACCTATAGGAAAACGAGGGGCATTCTGGTATTGTGAAAAGTTGCCACCTGGCCTCTACCCAATAACATTAAGTTCTTTAGTTTGAGTTTCCAAAATAGTTTTCAGGTGAGGCAACAAATGACACCTATCAGTTTTATGCTCTTTTGAACATATGCCACAAATAGTTGAGATAGAGGTTCTATCCAAAGGACAATCATGTAGGGCATGCTTATTTCTGCATCTAGGACAATAGATAGCTAGGGATGGTGAAGAATTAGATTTTGAATTCCTTTCCCCTAATGCAGAATTTAATTGAACAAGAATATCAGTTTTCATGTTAGCCATTTCTTCCATCAAATATTTTATATCAGTATTACCAGGATTTCGCTTCCTTCTTCTTTGCCTAGTGTGGGAATAATTTTTGCATAACTCTACAATATCATTAATCTCAAGTTGGTTTATATCTCCTTTTCCCATTAAATCCAATACTTCTCTGGAATCATCCTGCAAACCTCTCAGAAATATAGTTTTTAATAAGTCAGTTTCCACAGGACCACATCTCTTTTGAATAAAGGTAAATCTATCAAGATAATCCTCTAAGTTTTCATCCTCTTCTTGTCTAATCCAAAATAACTCATCCTTCCTATTTCTCACTCTACAATACTCCTGATACTTATCCAAAAATGCAGTTTCCATTTGATCCCAAGTGCGGATTGAATCTGGTTCAAGGCTCATAAACCATCGTAAGGCTGCATATTTGAGTGTAGAGGGAAATAACTTCAGTTTTTGGTTGTCATTGACATAGTCATAAGTCTGACACAGAACTTTGAATTCAAACAGGAACTGATCAGGATCTTCAAAAATAATTCCCCTAAATATTGGCAATATTGAGGGTGAAATTGTTTTCATAGGAGCATTCTGAGTAGGATTCAGATGAATAGGGTATTCAAAAGTTCTAAGAGGATTGTCAGCATCATGACCAACAATTTCCCTATCACGTTCTCCTTATTCTGCCATAGGTGCTTCCTCAGTTTTGACTTGTTCAACTGGTTCAGATGGATCAGCCCTATGGGTATGTCTAGAAGCAAGTGCCTCTAAGAGTTCTTCTTGCAAAGATCCTAAAATTTCAATTGATGAAGAAGATGATTCTCATTTAAGTCTTTCAGGAAGTTCATACATAGGCAGATCTTCACCTGATCATGAAGAACGCCTTGGTGGAAAAGAGCCAGTTCTGATAAACCTTCCTCTTTCGTCTCTTGGCCTATTCATCCATGCTCATCCACTAAATGAACTAGAATTCAGTTTTCAAGAACTGTTACCTATAACAGGATAGTTCCTGGACTGCTATGCTTCTCCTAACAACACCTAAAGTTATCCCCGAAAATGGCGCCAAAAATGATGAGTGTCATCAATTATTCATCATTTAGTCAATATACTTGTCAATCCAGGGCGGTGTCCAATGGTTGTATACGATAGGAAAGGTAAGCAGTTTAAGGATCAATTCATTCAAGAGATGGCTTTATTGGTGAAACAGTTAGTGTTTGGGGGTTTGATGTCACCTCTAAATCCTATAAACTGAAATTGACTCCTATTTACCCTTACAGAAATGAAATTGTAGGAATTGAAACTTTGCAGGAAAAAGGAAACTATCTAAATTTGCAGAATCTAAAATGATAAAAATGAAATGATGCAGAAATGGAAATAGCAGAAATGAAACTTGTAGAATTGAAAATCACACTTTGCATAAAGGAGAACCTAATTACAGTAACATAATTCAAAGGATAGTAATCAAATGTTGCAAAGCTGGAACATCAAGAAATTCTCTGATGCAAACTAGAAATGCCAAAATCTGAGAATACTATGGGAAACAGAAAATGTTGTATGTTGTAAGATGCATGAGTCTACCCTAGATGATCAGCTGAAATGCATTAATGATTACCAAACATCATATACAATCTAACACAACTAGTAACATGCAATAAAAACTGTCAGGTTCCTGCTAATCTACTGCAGCAAGAAATGAGCAGAAAACCTATCAATGAGATCCCTTCTCCTGGGCCTGGAAGTGGCCCTTGCTCCCTGAACTAGAAGAAGGTGGAAAGAACTATCTTAAACTATCTAAATATCACACACATTCATTCAAAATGCCAACGTAATGGAGAAATTGCACCTTTATTGATTCTGCAATAGCATTACAACAGTGTAGGAGAAAGCCTGCAAAATACTGCTCTGCTACAAAAACTTACAATGCCACAATACTAGAATTCTTCTATACCTCCATCTATCTCCTATATCCTATATGCTCAACCGAATGGGAGCTAAGTTATTTATATTATTCTATTACAATGTTGATATGGTTTGTTGCTACTTTTCAGGGATTTTACAACTATTTTTAGAACTGTCTTCCTAGAATGCAGAAAATTGTTCTACTACAGCTTATCCATTTCCTTTGTTGGGCTGCATCCATTGGGAGAAATGCATTGGAAAAGGTAAGACAACCCCTTATATAGCTACAATCAACTTTGTCTCACCATTTTCCACCTTTTTGACTTGTTTGTGGATGATTTTGACCAAAATTGTTCCTGCTCCGCTCATTCCGGAGCTGCTCCGGAATATCAGGCAATGTAACAGTTCTAGCACTTATCCATGCATCAGATGTGCAGGAAAGTGGTTTTTACTGACTAAATAGTCTCCCTTTGTCCCCAGAAGACCTATTCCATAGTTGGTGCATGCTAGAGCTGACCAATTCCATGCCATGCTATTCATGCATAGCTGGCTGGAATTTGTATGGTCAAATTATGTTTCCTGCATAGTCAGATTATTTTGAACAGGTTTTGGCACCTTTTTGGTCATTTGAAATGATTAGACGGTAGGGAAAGCAAATGGAATGATTTCAGAACTGAAGACATATCAACACCTATTATTACAACTTCAAATAAATCCTAATTTGCTTAGAGAATTCAACTAAAATAGGTCAAAAATACAGAAAAATAGTCAAAATAGAATATATGCTCTTCAACATTTAAAACATGTAAATACTAATACATAATGCATTCTATCACCATAATTAGCATTAAAACATAACATAAGGTGTTTCAAAGAGTTTATAAGTTATCAAAAATAGTCCATGGATGAGGCAATTCCCAGCCTCATCACTTCCCACTAAAATAGCCACTGATTGGTGCTGAAAGCATGACATCAATGACCACTCACTCTTGAAATCAATGAAAACCCATCTACTCAAAATTTCCAACAATCTCCCCCTTTGTCATTGATGGCAAAAAAAAAAAAAAGAAAAAAAAAAAAAAAAAAAAAAAAAAAAAAAAAAAAAAAAAAAAAAAAAGAAAAAAAAAGAAAGAAAAAAAAAAAAAAAAAAAAAAAAAAAAAAAAAAAAAAAAAAAAAAAAAAAAAAAAAAAAAGAAAAGAAAAAAAAAAAGAAGAAAAAAAAAAAAAAAAAAAAGAAGGGAAAAGGAAAGGAAGGAAAAGAGGGAAGAAAAAAAGAAAAGGAGAAAAAGGAAAAGAAAAAAAAGAAAAAAGAAAAAAAAAAAAAAAAAAAAAAAAAAAAAAAAAAAAAAGGAGAGACACGGGGCGCCGCGGCCTCCCCCCCTCTTTCTCCTGGGCGCCAGGGCGGGCCGGGGCGCCGCGGCGCCCTGCTGCGGCCGGGCGGCGCGAGGGGGGCGGCGCGGCGGGGGGAGAATTATTAAACCAACCCAAATTCTTTTTACCAAAACTTGACCTTTTTCCTGTTTTTCTCCCCCTGGGGAATTGCTCCCCCTGACTTAATGATCTCTTCTTAAACCAAATCTCTCCTCCTTTCTCAAATCTCTTCCCACTTTGACATCAATGGAAAAGGGTCACCTTTGGGGCTCGGGGCTAAGAATTAGTCTCTTATATTAGCCCCTCCCCCATGTCCTCTTGAGGTGGTTAATTCTGGGGTGGTAGTATTACTCCCAGTTTTCCTCAAAGATACTCAAAGGTCTCATTCGAAAGTGGCTTAGTGAAAATATCTACTATCTATTCCTTTGTAGTAACATATTCCAACCTGACATGTTTATTTGTCACCTATTCTCTCAAAAAATGATACTTGATCGGAATGTGCTTTGTCCTAGAATGCATCATTGGATTCTTTGAGATACTTATAGCACTTGTATTATCACATAATATGGGAATAGGATGATCATGTTTTATCTTGAAGTCTTCTAGATTTCACTTCATCCATAAAACCTATGTACAATTGGCTACTGATGCAATATATTATGCTTCTACTATAGATAAGGATACTAAAACTTGCTTCTTACTTAGCCAAGAGACTAAATAGTCTCCAAGAAAAATGCTCCTCCACTTGTGCTTTTTATGTCATCAATACTGCCAGCCCAATATACATTTGTATATGTTGTGAGTGTGAAACTGTCACTTTTGGGATACCAAAGCCCAAAATCCATAGTTCCTTTTAGATACTTGAGAATTATCTTTACTACTGCCACATGTGTCTCCTTAGGTGCTACCTGAAACCTTGCCACTAATCCCATTGACTGCACTATATCTGGTCTTGTAGCTGTAACATACAACAAGATACCAATCATAGATCTGTATAATCTCTGATCTGCCTCTAGAGATTCATCATCCTTACTTAACTTACATCCTATGACCATGGGGGTACTTACCGGTTTGCAATATTCTAACCTGAATTTCTTTAGCATCTCTTTTATATACTTGGTTTGTGAGAGAAATACTCCTTTCTCTGATTGTGAAATCTAAAGTCCAAGAAAGAAGGACAACTCACTAAGCATAGACATCTCAAATTCATTTTGCATGTTATTTACAAATTCTTTACACATCTTATCATTGTTTCCCCCAAAATTGATGTCATCAACATAAAAAACCACAATTAGTAGATTATTCCCTTCATTTTTTATGTATAAATTGCTATCTGCTATTCCTTTTTTGAATCCATGTTCCTAAAGATACTCATACAATCTCGAGTACCATGCTCTAGGAGCTTACTTTAGACCATACAATTCCTTTTTCAATCTGCATACATGATCTAGCTTATCTGTTAATATGAATCCCTCTGGTTGTTCAATGTAGAATTCTTCTTCTAGAACACCATTTAGAAATGCTGAATTAACATCCATCTGATATACCTTGAAGTTTTTAAAACTTGAGAAGGCTAAAAATATTCTTATGGCTTCAAGTCATGCAACTAGAGAAAATGTCTCATCAAAGTCAATTCCCTCTACCTGTGCATAACCTTTGCACACTAACCTTACTTTATTCCTTACTACCTATCCATATTCATTTAGCTTATTTTTGAATACCCATTTTGTGTTGATCACATTCTTGTCCTTTGGTCATGGAACAAGTTTCCAAGTCTTGCTTTTCTCTATTTGATCTAATTCCTCATCCATTTCCTTGATCCAGAACTCATCTTCACTTGCCTAATTGAAGTATTTTGGCTCAATATTAGATAGCAAAGAAAATTTTGCTTGTTGATATGGTGTTATTATCCTTCTCCTTGTCTGTATTTCATTTGGATTACCAATGATTAGCTCTTTTGGATGATGCTTATGTACATACCTAGATGAAGTTTTAGGAAGAAGTGTTTGTGTTTCTTCTTTTTATTCATATTATTTCTCATGAAACTCTTCTTGATAACTTCCATCTTCTTGATACACAATTTTTTGAACTAGTTCTCTTGAATCTATCTTCTCATCAATTGTTGCATTTATACTTTCTACAATAGTGTGTGTTCTCTTGTTGAATTATCTATAGGCTTTACTCTTAGAGGAATAGCCAAGGAAAATTCTCTAATCACATCTTGGGTCAAACTTGCCTAAGTTTTGATCTTCTCATCTTATGTAGCACTTGCTTCCAAAAACCTTGAAGTGTTTTATAGTGGTCGGTCTTCCTTTCCAAAGCTCATATGGAGTCTTGTGATGATTTTGATCCCTAGTGATTATGTATACTATTGTGTTGATTGCTTCCTTCCAAAATCCATATGAGAGTTTGGAATTATTTAACATATCTCTAGCCATATTCTCAATAGTCCTATTTTTCCTTTCAACTACTCCATTTTGTTGGGGAGTTCTTACTGCTGAGTATTCTCTCTTGATACCATGTTGTTCACAAAACTCTAAAAACTTATTTGAGGTAAACTCTCCTCCTATGTCATATCTCAAACACTTAATTCTCTTTTTGGTTTCATTTTCAACCAGTTCCTTAAATTATTTGAATTTTTCAAATGCATGACTTCTCTTTTAGGAAAGCTACACAAACCATTATGGAGTAATCATCTATAAATAATATAAAGTAACTCTCACCTTGAATACTCTGTGTTCTGGTAGGAGCACATAAATAAGTATGTATTAGACTTAATGGCTCATATGACATATATCCTCTTGAATTAAAGCTTGTTCTAGTTTGCTTTCCATGTTGACAAGGTGCACAAATTGTGTTTTGTGGCATTTTTATCTTGGGTAAATCTTTGACAACATTCTTATTGCTTATGTTGACTATGTTGTCAAAATTCAAGTGACCCAATCTTCTATGCCACAACCAAATCTCATATTATTGTGATAGAAAGCACTTTTCCCCTTTGATCTCACTAAGCATGTATAGATTGTTTGGAGTTCTTCTTGCATTTGCAATGACTTTTCTAGTTTATGATTTTCTTATCTCACATCTATCTGGATGAAATCTAACCATATGACCTTGATCACAAAGTTGACTAAAACTTAGCAGATTATGTTTTAACTCTTTGACATACAACACATTTTTTGTTCTTGTTTTCCAATTATCTAAACTCAGAGTTCCTCTTCCACCAATCTTTGTTGATCCATTATCACCAAAACTTACTGATCCTCTATTGGTTTATTTTAGAATAATGAATTTGTCTATGTCTCCTATCATGTGTCTAGAACAACCATTATCAAGATACCATTGTTCTTCTTTATCCTGAGCATGAAGGGTTGTTTGAAATAACATTGATCTAGCCTTTACATTTTCCCTTTCATATTTCCTAGTTGTTTAAATTGTTTTTCTTTTACTAGACTCAGAAAGCATCATTTTACACCATCTATCCTTGTGCCCAAAATTATTGCATTTGTAACATATAATATCATTATCCATAAGAGGTGCAAAAGAATTGAAATTTCTATTGACATTGTTTCTTGCATGACCAATACAATGTATAGCTCTATGACCATATTTTTTACAAGAAAAACAATGACCATGGAAGAAATTATGTAACCTATTTGGATGCCTTTGAGATTGTGGTTGGGTGCTTCTCCTTTTGTGATTAACTCTCATCCAAGGTTCTTATTTGCTTTCTTCCTTTCTGATGTCTTTTTATTTTGAAGTATCCTTTGCTTGCCTCTCTTTGTTTGAAGTTTCTCCTTTTTGAAGACTTGACTCTTCTTTCTATTTCCCATGCTCTATATCTTGTAGTACTTTGGTCCTTTCAACTTCATTCCTTAGATAAAAAATTTTTGCTTCCAATATTTCACATTATGTTTCTCTTTCTCTCAATAGATCTATCATATCTTGCTCAATCTTCTTTCCTTATTCTACCTTTATATTAAGTTCTGTGATACTTGTAGAAGTTCCATATTTGCTTCTTCATCCTCTTGAACTTGTTCCTTCAGGATTGAGTTCTTTTCTCTAATCCTTTCCAAATTCTTGAGAGCAATAAATAATTTTTCTTTTATATCAAACATGATCTCTTCTTCATTTTCTAAATTCATGTGTGTTTTTGATGGATCCTCCTCCAAGATATTAGTCTTTTCATGGAGAGACCCACTCTGATACAAAGAACATGTGCTTATACTGAGAGGGGGGGTGAACATTATAATATAAAACTTTTTTCTTTTTAATCCAAATCATAACATCAACAATATTAAAGTAGTAAACATCACACAAAGCATCACACACATGAGAGACATGATTTAACATGGTTCACACAATGTGGGCTACTCCACAAAGAAAATATTCCTCATAAATTTTTCTCAAATAAATTCTCTTGGGAATCCTTTCCCTATAATGTTTATGGACCTCTATCCAAAGGAGACACTAATCCCCTAATCAAGTTAGTGGATATCTATCCATAGGATAACTCTTTATACTTAGCTCTGACTAGTGATCTTATAGAAGAATTGTTACCCCCACTACTATGGCTAATGGATATCTATCCACTGAAGACACCTATCCTCACTACCCTGGCTAATGGATATCTATCCACTAGAGACTATCATCCTCTATACTCTATCACCTTCAAAGCTCTATCTCAAATCTGCACTAAACACAATCCTTCGATCTAGCACAAATATGCTCAATCTTTGTTTCTAGTCTGGCACAAACCTGTCCTCAAATCTACACCAAACTCTGTCCTCAAATCTCTATCCTCAATCTCTATCCTCAAATATGTTCTCAATATCTATCCTCAAATCTGTTCTCAAATTTGTCCTCAATCTCTATCCTTAAATTTATTCTCAATCTCTGTCCTCAAATATATTCTCAATCTCTATCCTCAAATATATATTGTAAGCTTCCATAAAAGCTCACACAAATCTTTCCACAAGTCTTCTCAAAGACTTACCTCAAATCTGCTCAACAAGTCCTCACTAGAACTTGTCCAATCTCATAGAAACATAAAGAGAATTGTTATAGACTCAATATGCTTCACATTCACCACAATGCTCAATCACTTTCAATCACTCTTTTTACCACATAAACATATAGATAATTTTTAGAGACTCAATATGTTTCACATTCATCAACAATCAATCTCTTTCTCAACTCAATTATGAATATAGAACAATTTGTTTCATAGAACTTGAACTATCACATCAACACATCCACTTGACTAGGCTCAACCAAATCTTCTCAACCAATCACTCAATGAATTAACCTTTGCTTACAAACCCTAGTCCAAGCATATAAACACTCACTCAAATGTTTCCAAAAATGCTTATCAATCAATCTCACATAACAATGATACTCATGATCTTTGCAAACCCTAGTTCAAGTTCACTCAATTAATCACTTCAACAACAATGCTTATAAAACAAGATTTTATCAACAACTCTTTATTCCAGAAAACCTTGAAGCATTAATTCAAAACACACTCAACAATGCTTACCAAACAATCCTTTTCACTCCAACTTTACATTCACAACATTCAAAAATCACTCACTAGGAATATGTGCCCATACCTTTTGTTTGATGTAAAAGTGCCCTTAGAAAACCTGTCTCAATCACAATTTTCTTCTTTCCAATTTCAATGGTTAGATGACAAAATATCACTTCAACATTTTCTCAAAATATTCCTTAGACACAAAAATAATCAAAACTCAATTATGCCTTATTGCTCCCTTTTAGAAATAACATCCATAAAATCATACATAAAAATTAATCACTTTGATACACCTTATAATCTCCAACTTAAAATAATATCCAACACCACAAGACTTCAAAAAATCTTCCTAAAATACCTTACTACCCTTTCCAAACATTAAAGCAAATAACACCAAAAATTTAATTTTGCATAAGCCTTATAACTCCCCTTACAACCTTACAAACCAAATCAAATATGCAAAAATTAATTTTTAAATGCTCAACTAATACCCCCAAAATTTTTGGTGCTCAACTTAAAGCATACCTTTGTTTTCACCCAAAAGGATTTCGATATGATTTGATCTAGCCATACACAAAATAACACAAAACAATTCACCATTTCATTTAAAAAGTTAGCCCAGGCTTTAGACGCCAGGCAAGTTCTTTCCCCGCCCCAAGTTTCCCCTTTAGCCCAAAACCAACCACAATACTGCCGGCATAGTTTCTTCCCGAGGGCCACCTCACTCGGACGCCCTTCCCGGGAAGAATACACAAACTGAAGAACCCACCCAACCATTTAGAATGGCTCTCGGCCCTCACCACAGCACTCGGTCCAACCCCTTCAGCCTTTGTTCTCCCTTTTAAGGTTCTAGGTAGCTTCATTTCCTCTTCCCAAACCTTTCATTTCATCTTCCCAGCCGCTCGTGCCCGCATTAAACGCACCTCCTCTTCGCTTCAATTCCCTTCGGACAGAAAAAACGGTCATATATCACGAAGTTTTGCTCCTTTGCTCCACTTCGCTTGGTCACGAACCAACATGTCATGAAATCATGACATCTTTGCTCCATTGCCTTCTCTCTCCTCTTCGGGTCACGAAAACTCGACATGTCGCGATATCATGACATCTTTCCTCTCCTGCTAGTCCTTTTCTATTTCGATTGCAATGTCGCGACATTTTTCTTCCTCGCATCTTTTCTCTTCTTCGGGTCATGAAAATGCGACATGTCATGAAATCGTGATATATTATCCTCTCTACTTCCTCTCGCTTCTTTGGGTCACAAAAATGCGACATGTTGCAAAATCATGACATTTTCCTCTGCTGGCTCCTTCTTCGCCTCTTGGTCGTGAAAATGCGACATGTCACAAAATCATGACATCTTCCTCCCTTGGCTTCTGCTTTCACTTATGGTCACAAAAATGCGATGTCGCAAAATCGTGGCATCTTCCTCCCTTGGCTTCTTCGCTTGCCCTTTGGTCATGAAAATGTGACATGTCGTGAAATCGTGACATCTTTCTTCCTTGGCTCCTTCTTCGCCTTCATCCTACCTTCGGGTCGTGAAAATGCGACATGTCATGAAATCACGACATCTTAGCTTTCGGCTTCCTTTTTCTTCCTCAGGTCATGAAAATGCGACATGTCACAAAATCGTGACATCTTTCATCCTCTGGCTCCTTCACTCCACTTGTGTCGCGATATCGCGACATATATTCTGTCGCGATATCGCGACAGCTTCTCCCCGTTGGCTTCTCTCTGCTAATTGTGTCACGATATCACAACACATTGTCTGTCATGATATCGTGACAAATTCTCCTTGTAGGCTTCGTTCTCCGCTTATGTCCCGATATCGTGACACATCTTCTGTCGCGATATCGCGACAGTCTTCTCGACTGGTTCCTCTCTCCTCTTTGTGTCACGATTTTGCGACATGTCGCGATATCATGACATTTTCATTCTTTATCTTCTCTCTCTTCATTTGGGTCACATATCATCAGTCGTAACGGACATTTTCCTTCTTCACATTATCTTTCCTCTTTTGGTCGCGATTTTGTGACATGTCGCGAAATTGTGACATCTTCTTTGCTTAGCCCATTTTTTGAAAATGGATCTGCTACCAGTGGATGCTCCTGCATCATCTCCACAAGTCCAAGCACCTTAGCGCTTTGGAGCCCACCACCTGGGCTATTGGTGCCCACGTGAAAGAAGGAGGACTTCCTTCCTTTTATACCTCCATGCATTGTTGACTTCCTACAAAAATAAAAAAGCACTCCTCTTTGTTGCAGCATGATTCACACAAGCTCGCATTAATTAAATTTGAAGGTATGGTAGTTTTGGGTAAGGTGGGTAATCCCATTTTTATACACACATGGGTATTTGCTCCCCACATCGGCGCTTAAGAATTCAAATTTGAAATTCAAATTTAATTTAATAACCCACCTTAGGGTTAGTTAAAATTAATATAAATTAACTTATAACTAATATTAAAATTAATTAATAATTAATTTAAATAACTTATAAGTTAAGTAAATTAATTAATAAATTAATTTATAATAAAAATTATATTAATTAATTTATAATTAATTTAAACTTCCCTTTATAATATTATAAAAAAATATTATAATATTATTCACCTGGCTTCTTCTTTGCACTTTGGACCATATATGATTTCCTGGAACTGGGTCTTGATTAACTGAAATCAAACTATCCTTTTACACTTATTGGAGAACCTAAAACTGATGTTGCCCACTAAAACTGCCACTGACTAGTGTTGAAATCTTTATATCAACTACCACTCACTCTTGACATCAATGACAACTCATCTACTCAAAATATTCAACATTACTTTACTTTATTCATTACCTGACTCTTGGGATAACCTAGTCATGGCTATCTCCAAAACTACTTCTACATTGAAAGTAGAGGATATAGTAGGAACACTACTATCTAAGGAAATGAGATAAAAATATTCTTAGGATTATCATCATAAGGATGTCTTGGTTGTAAAAGGTCATTCTCAAGAAATAAGCAAAAATAAATCAAGAGAAAGGAGATCAAAATCTAAGGGAAAATTTGTTGTTTTTGACAAAAGGATATTCTATAAGCGTGGTAATTCATGCCATTATAAAACAAATTGAAGATATAAAAAAATTGATGAAGGAACATCTACAAAAATGAAGATAACAAATGAAGATTCAGGGAATATGAAAAGATAAATGAAGGTGAAGTCTTCATGGGAGAAAATTTGACATAGAAAATAATAGGTCGAGGGAGAATCAAATTGAGGTTAAAATATGGAAGAGTTAAAACCCAACCTGGTGTGTTGCATATTCCAGGTTTGGTAGGAAATCTTATATCCATTAGTAAAATGAATGATGTAGGTGTGACTATGGAATTTAATAAGGATAGTTGCAAGATGGTTCATTTATTCTTAGTGTTGGGAATGGGAGTTTGTACAGGAACTTTGTTCAAACTTGAGGCTAGCATTGTAAGTATTGATTGCAATAAATCTTCCATTGTAGAGGAAATTAATACAGTAGAAGAAGCTCCAAGTATTCTTGTAGCAAAGACAATGTTGTGGTATCAACACATGGGACACATTGGTGAGAAAGGCCTTCAAACATTGAAAATGAAATATATGGTTTAAGGAATTTTTTATTGCCCATTAAATTTTAATTTTTGTGAGCATTGTGTTTTTGGAAAGCAAACCAGAGTTAAGTTTCCAAGTAGTGCTACAATATTTGAAGAAATTTTGCATCTAGTTCATAGTGATGTGTTTGGACTTGCAAAAGTACCATCATTAGGTAAATCCATCTATTTTGTTACATTTATAGATGACTTCTCAAGAAAGACCTAGGTATACTTTTTATGGTACAAATATGATGTTTTCAATAAATTTAAAGAGTTCAAGGCTCTTGTAGAAAATTAGACAAAGAAAAATATAAAGGTTTTGAGAAGTGATAATGGTCATGAGTATATATTTAATGAATTTGAGTAGTTTTACAAATATTATGGAATATAAAGGTATAGAACAATATTGTATACTCCACAATAGAATGGAGTTGCAAAACAAATGAATAGAACATTGATGGATAAGGCCAGAAGCATGCTAAGCAATGCAGGGTTAGAAAATTAATTCTAGTTAGAATCCATGTTAACTACTTGCTACCTCATCAATAGATCTCCTACCTCATATTTGGTGGATAAAACTCCATAGGAAGTGTGAAATGGTAAGAAACCCTCTCTCAATCACATAAGGGATTTTGGTTGTGAAGCTTATATGTATGTCCATAAAGAAAAAAAAACAAAGCTAGACTATAAATATGAGAAATGCATATTTTTGGGTTATAGTACTAGTGTGAAAGGATATAAGTTGTGGAATCTAGAAACATAGAATATTACTTATAGTTGTAATGTGATATTTAGAGAAACAAAAGGGGTTCCAAAATAGGAAATGCAACCAAGCAAAGAACCATAAATAGTTCAAGTAAAACTAGAACAAGAGGAAGAACCTGTGGTAGAACCTGAATTACAAAGAGAGTCTAAAGAGGAATATTCAGAGGAAGAAGGTGAGGAGGAAGTTGAAGATGCATAACCTAGAAATCCAATTTTGAGGAGATCATATCGGGTGAGAAGACTCCCAAAAAGTTATAGCCCTTCAAATTTTTGTTCTGCATTTAATTTATTAGTTACTGATGAAGAACCCAAGACTATAAAGGAGGTACTTTAATCAAGTGAGAATAAGTCTTGAAAAAGGGCTATGGAAGAAGAAATGAAGTCCTTGGATAAAAATAAGATATGGGAGTTGGTAAAATTTCCCCTTGGTAGAAAACTTACTGGTTGTAAGTGGTTATTCAAGAAGTACAATGTAGAAGGAAAGTTGAAAAAGTACAAAGCTCGTTTGGTAGGAAAAGGATTTTGTCAAGTTGAGGGAAGTGGATTTGGTGAGATTTTTTCTCCTATCACTAAACTAACATCAATTAGATATCTATTGGCTATTTTTGCTGCTTTTGATTTTGAAATAGAACATATGGATGTAAAGATAACTTTTATACATGGTGAACTTGATGAAAATATATATATATATATATATATATATATATATATATATATATATATATATATATATATATATATATATATATGTTACAACAATAATGCTTTAGGGTAAAAGGTAAGGAGGACTTGGTATGCAAGCTAAATAAATCTCTTTATGGGTTGAAGTAGTCTCCAAGGATGTGGAACCAAAAATTTGACAGGTTTATTTTGACACTTGGGTTTGGAAAAATTAAAGCAGATCCATGTGTATATTTCAAAAAGGAAGGTGAAAATTTTGTTATCATTGTATTGTATGTGGATGACATGTTGTTAATTGGTAACAATAAGGAGATGATAAAGTTATTAAAATCTTAGTTATAATTTAAATTTGACATGCAGGGTTCGGGTGTTGCAAAATTTATTTTGGGAATGGAAATAATAAGAGATCATACAAATAGAAAGTTCTGGTTAAATCAAAGGAAATATGTTGATTTGATACTAGAAAGGTTTAGGATGCATGATTGTAAACCAATATGTACTCCATATTCGATTTCTCAAAAGTTATCTATTGAACAATGTCCTAAAATAGATGAAGAAATTAAAGAAATACATCATGTTCCTTATTCTAGAGTTGTTGGTAGTCTGATGTATGCAATGGTTTATACTAGAACTGATATTGCACATGCAATGGGAGTAGTTAGTAGATATATGTCCAATCTAGGAAGGGAATATTGGACTATTGTGAAGAGAATATTTATATACTTGAGTGGAACTAAATATTATGGTATATGTTCTAAAGAAAAATTTGGAGGTAATGATATTGTAAATATAAAAGGGCTTGTGAATGCTGAATAGGCTAGAGATCTTGATAAGAGAATATCCATAACTGCTTATGTATTTAGACTATTTGGAAGGGTAGTAAGTTGGATGAGTAAAAAGCAATTAGTTGTTACTTTGTCCACTACAGAAGCAAAGTACATTTCAACAACTCATGCTTGTAAAGAAGCAATGTGGCTATAGAGGCTATGTTCAAAAATTGGTATTAAGCAGAAGACTATGAGAATTAACAGTGATAGTGAGAGCGCAATATTTACGATAAAAAATCATGGTTTTCATGATCAATCAAAACATATTGATATCAAGTACCATTTTGTGAGAGATATGGTTGAAGAGAACCATGTGATATTGGAGAAAATTGATACAAAGAAGAATATTGTTGATTCCTTAACATAGGCTGTACCTGCTCAAAAATTTTCTTGGTGTAGAAGATCTATGTGCATGGTTGCCCTTGACAATTGAAAATGGAAATTATTAGCCCCTATGGAAAGTATTCAACAAGTGGTAGAATGTTAGAATTATGTTGAATATTTTCTATGTTATTTAGGAGGGGTTAAATTTGAAAAAAATTTACACTCTATAAAAATTTCCTCATTGAGGTTTGAGGGTTTAATATGTTTTTAGATCGTGGGTTAACATAATGTCGGCCCATGGTTTTGTGCTCATGGTATTGTAAAACCCCTTGTTGTGTTGTTGGCATAGAAAGCAACACTTGCATGTGGGTTTGGTAATGAATTTGAAAGAAATGTAATCACAAGTGAAAAGCAAGTGAAAGGATATTATGGTATTATATATGGTCAAGTTTATACAATAAGGAAATATTCTCGTTGGTAATCTTCCTGAAAAGGTTTCCCAGGATAAATTCTTGTGTAAGTGTTCTTCTCTATTTTTATTTGATTCTACAAATACTATTGGAATTTGTTATCGGGGTGTTATTTCTCTTCAACTTCTGCATGACTCTTAATCTCCTACATGCACTCCTAATACAAGAAACTTGTGCACATCCTCATATTACATATTTACACACTTACATGCATCACACTTTTACACATTCTCTCAATACCCAAGTGAATAGGCTTTGGTAATGAATTTGCAAGAAATGTAATCCAAGTGAAAAGAAAGCAAGAGGATATTATTGTATTGGAGATATTAAAGTTTATACATTAAAGAAATATTCTTGCTAGGAATCTTCCTGAAAGGGTTTGTAGTGAACCCAATAGAGAAAGATTGATTATAATGCTAGAATAAATAAAAGGAATCACTTTTATTAAGGAATTGCTGTTGTATTGTATGGGGAACCCAACAATTAATTAATAATTATATTCTTCGATGCCTCAACTATACCAATTGAAAGGCCTATTTCTACGAGTGTGAAGGTGTGATCAAAGGTCACAACCTTTGTGAAAGAGAGAGTGATTAAATAATTAACTAATAATGTGATTAGTATGGTGGTTAGGAGTAGAATCCTAACATGCCACCTTCCTTAAAAAGAGCTTTGTCCTCAAAGCTCAAAGTAAGGAGCTTCGTTGCTTGTTTTCCTAGTTGAATTTGTGCAAGTTCTTGTACTATTTTAATGTCACTTTTTCGAAGGCAAGGATATATTGAAGGTCGAAACATTAGTGGGGGGTTGCTAGAAAGAATAGTAGAATCTTCCTTAGGAGAATTGTGATGACGGTAGGCTTTCGCTTTAGCCGATTCTTCCTATGTAGAATGAAGGGAAAATAAAGGTGCACTCACTCTTTTGCCTCCTTTCTGAATCAGGCTGCCTATACATGAGAACTCATATTGGATGAACTTGTGTGTAGTTCTTTGAGAGTGTATATCTGCCTTCATTTACGCAGGAGTCTACCTCATCTTTCTGGTGCATAGCACTCTGCACATAGACCTCATTTCCTTCATTGTTATGATCAGGTGCTTGGTCATGTCGTGCAATCTTCCTCACCTTCTTCCTCTATGGAGTGAGAGGGATCAACTATATTCAATAAATAAATGTTGTGTAGCACAACAATGAAGGGGCCAAATTGCTCATACAAGTATAGCAGAGGTCATCGCCGCGCTCCTCCATTCTTGTAGGCTAAGGTATAACGGCAAGGGTTTGTGTTTTGGAATAGTGTGCGTGAATGTCGATATCAATAGGTTGCTCCATGTTGACTTGAACATTGAATGTATATCGGCTAACAAGGCTAACCAAGGCTCCTAAGGGTGGAGGAGGTACATCATGATATTCATTAATTTCTTCTTTCAATCCATTGATGAACATTATGAGGACCGACGTCCAACCCGTGATGCGATTGGGATATCCAGAACTAAATTTATATACATCAAAATGATTTGAGTAGGTGGGCAAGATAAGTAGAAAAGTAGGTTGGGGTCTAAGATATCACGCATTGAAGTCGTTTGGCAAAGGGTGAAAAAGTGTTGAAAGAAAAAACTTGAAAATACATAAAATGCAAAAAGTCATCTTCGGCCATTGCGGTTAGGTTTGGAGATTAAATCGTAAGTGGAGAATTAGAGAACAATGCTTGAAACAGAAGAATTGCAATAGTAACAAGATACGGGTTGTGATAAGTGGATCACATGAGTGTGGAACGTCCGGCAAGATGACTGGTTTGGTGTTTTAAGGTTGTTCGCAAGGAGGAACAAAAATGGTTGTTTTTGTGTCAAGGGTTTCCTTCGGTCAGAAATAAGTGGGTTTTAGTTTACCTAAACAAGCGGGGTGTGTAGGGGGGAGGAGAGTAAAATGGAAGAAAAAAAAGAAAGAGAAAGTGGTACGGAGAGGAAAAGAAAACTTGTGATCTATTGAAAAAAAAAAAAAAAAAAAAAAAAAAAAAAAAAAAAAGAGAAATGAGAAAAAAAGGATGAAAAAGAAAGAGAAAAAAGTAGAAAATTATATAAAAAAAAGGAAAAAGTGAAAAAAAAAAAAAAGAAAATGAGAAAAGAGAAGAGAAGAAAAAAAAAAAAAAAAAAAGGAAGAAAAGAAAGAATGAAAAAAGAAAAAAAAAAAAAAAGAACAATAAGGAACGGAAGGAAAAAAAAAAAAAAGCAAAAAAGAAAGAAGGAAGGAAAAGGAAAGGAAAAAAAAAAAAATAATAAATTAGTAGGTGTAGTAAATAAAGGGTTTCCCAGGATAAATTCTTGTGTAATGTGTTCTTCTTCTCTATTTTTCCTTTGATTCTACAATTACTATTTTCTTTTGGAAATTTTTATCGGGGTGTTATTTCTCTTCAACTTATACATGATTCTTACTCTCCTACATGCATTCCTAATACAAGAAAATTGTGCACATCCTCATATTACATATTTGCACACTTACATGCATCACACTTGTGCACATTCTCTTAATACCCACTTGCATTATTACTTACATGACACTTGTGCATTTTTTGCACATTGACACTTACTTGAAAGGCAAATGACTCGTCTAAAATATAGACTAAACTCTAATCTATTATATATTTACATTTATACCATGAAGGTACCATGGGGGTACATGAGATGAATTAATGACTTCCTTGATTGAAGAGACCAAAACCACCTACCAGAAGATGACCTCAATAATTATCTCAAATATTCATTCATGATGAAGTATGGCACTGAAAGTACCACACTGATCAATCATTATGATCATAGAAGTATGACATTTAGTAATCAAAATCCCTAGGAAAAGTAAATGGGATTGTCAAATCTAGTTTTAAGGTTATTTTGGAGGGAATTTGTCATGATGTAATCTATAAATAGAAGTAGTTTAGACTATAAATAAAATTGGTAAGTTTACAATTGTATGCACTTGTAGGCTTTCCTTGTATTTTTCTCTATAAAAATAGTTGTGGTTCCTATGAAGCTTGTGGGCAATATCAAACTCTCACATCTAACACAATCTTTATAAGAGTTTGCTTGAATTAATATATACATGGGAGCTTGTGTCTATTTTTTGGCATTACCTATAGACCCATTATTGTGTATGTGTTTATGATATTTTTCCTAAATATTAGATTTTATCAATTGTATGTGTGTATGAGGGGTCTATGTCTATTTTTGGACTGAGTCACTTACTAGCTTGTCTCTCTTGTGGGACCTTCCTTCTTATGCATATATAACTAGTAGATCTCAATTGTACTTCACTATGTTAAGGAGAGGAAGTGTTCATGGCTAGCACATAGTTTTTAGGCCTATTTTTGCAAGAAGATATTAGCAAATATCTTGGTGTATTGCCCCATTATTTTTGTTGAGTTTGTTTTATTTTACTTTCTCACACTATTTTCCCTTTTTTGATCAAATAAAACCTTGGAGATCACATCTTAGCAAGGATTCAACCTTGTAAAAACTCCTAGAGTCCCCCGATTTATCCAAACCCCATGCTCTTGACTATGGCCCGTTGTGTCACTCTATGTGAGGTATTGTTATCTAGGAAAGGATAATTAGAGATGACAATAGTTTAATGGCATGCCCATTGGGACCCCAATGATACATCATTAATCCTAGAATAATAACAAGGAGTAGGGTTGAGACTTGGTGAGGGTCTTGGTCTATTCCTACTTTTTAAAGCACCTCTTTTCTCACCTAGAGACTCTACTCTAGAACAAACACTAGAAGAAACCATTGTTGAAGATACCAAATTGAGGCTTAGGTGAAGACCTCTATTTACCTACTTTCTAGAGGCAAAAATTTTGCATTCAACTAGTAACTCCACCATAAGGAAAGAGCCTAGAGATAACCATATGAAAATCCAATGTTAGATTTATCATCTTCCAAACATGATAAGAGTTGATATCACTATTTGCAACCATTCCATTAATAAGGAGAGCCATAGTCCATAATATGGTTGCACCACCCCCACTTTCACCCCTTAGAACATTCCTTGTTTGGAATGGTAGAGGTCTAATGGAACCACCAATACCAAATGAAACATGGGAAGAGATACCCTAGTCTGCTCTAAAGTCTCTCACCTATTTCACTAGTGAAGATATCAATACCCCCATCAAGCACCTTAACCATGTGGATAACCTATGTAAAATCCACAACATATCAGAGCAAAAAATGGATTTAAAGTTATTGGTGACATATTTTAGAGGAAAGGCCCAATAATGGCACATCACACTATAGATCAATTCGATCATCAATTGGGACCAACTTAGAAACATATTCGTTAAAACATTTAGAGAAGAGGTGGATGGAGTATCACTCTTGCAATAGCTGGCAACAATCAAAAGAGCTTCCTTAGAGGTATTAGAAAATTTCAACCTTAGATTTAAAAAATCCTAGCACAAAATACCTAAATACATGTGTTGCCCACCAGGTTTGGTACTAATTTTCTATATTAGAGCATTGGATTCAAAAATCCCCATGTTAAAAAATATAGGGGAGGATATTTTGTACCAAAAATATACAAAATGGTTGTCATAGCTAAAAGTGATTTAATTCAGATAGGTAGATTACCTCCAAGGCCACTTCATCCCCTCTTACCTTATTCTTGGTACCAAAAAACTATATGTCCATAGTAAACAAAAACCCCTTTCAATAACTTATACGTAGTCTATGGAGCCTCCAATAAGGTGATAAAAGCCTCATTACAATGCCAAAAAAATTGCCAAGAAGAGACAAGTAATCTTAACAAATATTATTGCAATAACCTAGAATTAGAAAAAGAGACTCATTAATGGGGAATCCCTAAGCAAATCCTAATATCACAAGAGGAAACAACAAGGCATGTGAACAAGAAATTAGCATAAATATTAGCTCAAAAGGAATGTATGACAAAAGAATAAAAATATGATATATAGTTCTTCAACACAGTTCTCACACAAATGGTTAAAATCATCAATGAGTCTAGAATAGGATACTCCCAGCCATCGAAAATATAATAAGAGAAAAACATTGAAAATAAAAAATACCAAAGATAAACCCAGTATAGAAGGATATTCCCAGCCATTGATAGTATAAAATATTTCCTACATAGAAAAAAAAGAGTAGCTTGTCAAACTATGCCAAATATACAAAGATGTAATGGCATGGACTTATCAAGACCTCAAAGGATATGACAAAAATATTATTCAACACACAATAGCATTAGACCCTAAAGCCAAGATAATTAGGCAAAAATAAACACTATTCAATCCAAATATTAAACCCCTAATGAAAAAGGAACTAGAGAAGCTGATAGAATAAAAAATTACATATCCAATTAAGCATACTAGTTGGGTTTCTAACCTTGTGCCTATAAGAAAAAAATGGTGATATCAGGTTATATGTGGATTTAAGAGATATGAACAAGGTTTATTTAAAATATCATTATCTCCTACCTCCAATGGAGCAAATCCTTCAAATGGTAGCATGATCTAAGATATTTTTGCTATTGGATGGCTTCTCTAGTTTTAATCAAGTTTGGGTAAGAGATGAAGCTCAACATAAGACAACATTCACAATAACATGGGGAAAATATGCATATTATTAAATTCCTTTTGGGTTGTCTAATGCTAGAGTGACATTCTAGAGAGCCATGGATATTGCTTTTCATGATCTCATAAATAAAATAATACTAATCTATTTGGATGACCTCACAATATTCTCAAAAAGGAAGGAAGATCATATAGAGCATCTTGAGAAAACATTTCAATGATGCTATGAATTTGGGGTATGCTTAAACCCAAAGAAATATATTTTTATGTATTACAAGGGAAAGTATTGGGACATGTGGTATCTAAAGATAATATTGCTATAGATCCTGACATAATTGAAGCAGTTATGAACCTTTCACTACCAAATCATAAGAATGGGTTGGAATATTTTTTGGACAAATAAACTTCATAAAATAGTTTGTATCTAATTTTACAATAATATTGAAGTCCATGGCACTCATGCTAAAGAAGGATCATCCCTTTAAAATATAAGTTATTGTAGATGCTCCAATGCTTATAAATTTAAATTTTGATAAATATTTTATTATTTATGCATATGGAGGAGAGCTTAGTATAGTGGCACTAATGATGCAAAAGGATGAGGACCAACAGGAGCACCCAATGGTATTTTTAAGCCAAATCCTCAAAAAATATGAGAATAAATATAATTTTGTAGAGAGATAGGTATGCCTTAAGGAGAGGAATTAAGCATTTCAAACACATGATATCCAACAATAAAATTACTACCTTTGTCATAAATTGCATTGCCAAGGACTATATAATCGGTGGGAGAATGAGTGAGAAAGGGCCTGATAGATTATCAAAATTTTAGAATATGACATAGAGATCAAGCCAACCAAACTAGTCAAAGGGAGAGCACTTTTCCAACAAATTACTAAATATGCAATAATAAAAGGAAAATATACTAAAGGAGAAAATAGGGAAACAAAGCCCCAAGAATGCCTAATGAATTAAAAAGAGGAGGAATCATATTTGATAGAATAGAGAACTAAATATATGCAAAAAGGAATATACCCTTCAAACCTAGATAAAACTCAAAGAAGAGTTTTTTGCCTATAAAATATTCATTATATGATGATAGAAGGATTTTTGTTCTAAAAATTCTTTGATGGGGTATTTCTCAGAATGTGCCAAAAAGTAACAAAGTCAAAGCTTACTATAGGAATTTCATCAAGGATTATCTAGTGGATATTTTTTAGGCCAAATGACTATAAATAAAATCATGAGAGTAGGATATTACTGGCTCAACATATTTTTAGATGCTCATAAATGGGTTAGAAACTATGAAATATGTAAGTTCTACATGGGGAGAGAAAGAAATGTCTCCATGCCTTTGAAACCTATAACTATAGAAGAACCTTTCACACAATGGGGACTAGAATTTATTGGAATGATTAATCCACCATATAGTGAAGGACATAAATGGATTTTAATAGCTACAGACTATTTTACTAGATGGGTTGAAGCAATCCCTTTGAAGGAAGCCATAGGAAAAGTAATCATAGAGTTCCTAGAAGATATCATAACTAGATTTGGTGTTCCAAATACAATAATAATAGACAATGCCAAGGCATTCATAGGTTCAAAAATCATTCAATTTACATTCCAACATGGTATCTATCTAAGGGCCTCTTCCAATTACTATCCTCATGGTAATGGTTTGACCAAGTCAACAAACAAAATTTATTGAGAATCCTAAAAAATATAGGATAAAAAAATAAACAACAAGGTCATATTCATATTAAAAGGGCTCTTTGGGATGACTGAATCACTCTAAAAAAAGCATTAGGTTGTTCATATTACAACTTAGTCTATGGAAAGCAATATATATTACCTATTTACATGGAGCTTCATATGCTCCAACTATTACACCAACAAGAATTGTAGGAAAATAATTTGATGACAATACAAATGGGATAAATATTGAAGCTTGAAGAACAAAGAAAAGGGGTCGAGGAGAAGTTGCAAAGACATAAAAAAAAAATGAAGAGGAGGTTTGATAAAACATATACCCCATGAAATTTTGATGTAGGTGATATGGTCCTCAAATGGGATGAGCATAAAAGTAAGCCTAGAAACCATACTATGTTTGATACAATTAGGGAAGGACCATGTATTATCTCCTACTATAAATAGGGAAACACATTTGAGCTAGAAATCATGGACATATATGTTCTTCCTATACTAGTAAATGGAATTCACCTAAAGAGCTAACCTTGAGTGTATGAAACCCTAGACACCAGCCAAACAAAAAAATGAAAAAAAAAATTGTTAAAATTTGGGCAATCCAAAAGGTGCATCATTGATATAATAAATTTAATATTTATATTTTATTTTGTTTGTTTATTTTGCAAATAGAAAATGTTTCAAATCCAAGCCCAAGGATAATTTTTTTTTTTTTTAGTTCTCATTCAAGTAGGATAGAAAGCCCCTATGAGCTACCAAAACTATAGTGGTTCACCACTACCCCCTCATGAACAAGGTAAAACCATGATAACCAATGATCAAAGTTTTATCTACCTTATGGAGAATAGTCTAAAAAGACTACTAACAATCATGACTTATACAAATATTCATTTAGCAAAAGTCCCAATAGATAGTCAAATGAGAACTAGAGGAGCCTGCCCTCTAGGATATGTCATGATATCAAAGGTTTTGTGATCGATAGTAAAGAGTGGAAGAGAAACTTCCAACTAGTCTATGAAATATGCTAGAAAGCTAAGTAGGCATGGATGCCTTATTCAAATCAAAAGTTATGGAGATAGGTGAGCTAAATTAATTACTTGATTGAAGAGATGAAGACCACCTACCAGAAGATAACCTTAGTAATTATCTTAGACATTCATTCAAGATGAAGTATGACAATGATAGTCCCATGCTAATCAGTCATTATGATCAAAGAAGTATGATATTCAATAATCAAAATCCCCAGGAAAAGTAGATGAGATTTTCAAATGTAGTTGTAGAATATTTTGGAGGAAAATTCTCTTGATATAATCCATAAATAGTAGTAGTTTAGACTGTAAAAAATCAACAAGTTTAAAATTGTATGTATTTTTAAGCTTTCCTTTAATTTTCATGTGCAAAAATAGTTGTGGTTCCTAAGCGGCTTGTGGGTAATATTGAACCCCCACTTTTGGAATAATATTTGTAAGAGTTTACTTGTATTTATATATACATAGGATCCTATGTCTATTTTTTGGCATTGCTTGTAGACCCATTACTATGTGTGTGTATGTGTTTGTGATCTTTTACCTAAATATCATATTTTATCAAGTGTATGTGTGTATGAGGGGCCTGCATCTATTTTTAGACTGAGTTCACTTACTAGCTTGGCTTTCCTATGGGACCTATCTTCTTGTGTATGCATACAAATGGTAGATCTCAATTGTACTTCATTATGTTAAGGAGAGGAAGTGTTCACCACTAACACATAGCATGCAAACATATTATAATAGGAAGATATTAGCGGATCTCTTGGTATATTGTACCCTTTTTTATTTTTTTGTTGACATTGTTTTATTTTACTTTATTGCACCCTTTTACCTTTGTTAAGCAACTAGGACCTTGAAGATCACATCCTAACAAGGAGTTGATCTTGTAAAAACTGCTAAAGGCCCCTGATTGAGCCAAACCCCATGATATCAATTGTGACCCATTATATCATTATGTGTAAGGCACAATTGTCCCAGGTAGGGACAATCAGAGATGACCATAGTTATCTCTACTCAATTCAATATTCTACGCTCAATCCCAAATTTCTTGCTTAGGCATTCAAATTTTTAAGCATAGCACTCAATATTCCCTCAATCGTAAGTTTTGGAAATATTCTCATCGATAGTTATGGTTATATATTTTTTATGTTGAAGTAATTTTGGTCTCATTCAGTAATAATGCTTTGACAGTATCCTTTAGTGCAATCACATTCTCCTGTGACTAAATACCTTCAGCTAGACTACATACTTTATGCTCTTTGCATAGCTTTTTCATGGTCTCCTTCAACTAGATAGCATGCTTGGTAAAATCATATTTTTTGGATGGCATACTATACTCTATTCCACTATTGTTGGACAACACAATTTTCTCTAATCTCCTTTGTTTTTGCATAGCATGATGTGGTCTAATCTCTTATATTTTTTGATAAATGATATATTGGAATATATTCTATTTTTTTTGGAGGATGGTGTGCTCTATCCATTAATAACACCCTTATGCTATGAAGTATAATATATCTAGAATATGTTATTTGAACTAAACCCTTCAATGAATTGTAGCTTTACTAATGCTCTTAGCTTCTTGGACAACACCCAACATAGCTTTACTTTCTTCTTATTGCATTTGTCTCCCCTTGACAACACTATTTTATTCCGATATTGCTCTTTTATGGAACAATCCTTAGTTTTCTTAGTTGGTCACTTTGATTCTACTGGCCTCTCAATCTCTTCTATATAGGCTTCTTTTATGACCACTTAGTCTTCCTTGTGCAAGTTGCTCTCATGACCAATATAGTCTCCCTTGTGCAAGTTGCTTTGACTACATTTTAATATTTTATATATAGGACACTTGAATGATGATATCTCAATAATATTGGTCACTTAGATGCTAGCCACTCAAATTTATATGGTGGATGATAGCTCCACTATTCCTTAATGCTTCAATACAACACTTTGGTAGTTCTATTTTTTGTTGTAGAATAAGACTTTTTTCAAAAAAATTTTTAAAAATAAGTCAAGGTTAATATTGATATTTCTATAGTCATCTTGATGCTTTTGGTTTTTTGAATAACCATATATTCTCTATGCCTTTATCTCCCTTTATCTTTGGAGGCTTCTTCTCTATACTTCTTAGTACAACTCTTATTAATTCTTAGGAAGCTTATTCTACTTCTCTATCCCTCAAAAATTTGATGCTTCTTTAATCTCTAAAATCTATCTCCAATGGTTGAAATCTTCTCCAATGTCTTAGGTCACACCTAAGAACAAAATATGATTCTTCTATTTTCTAGATAATCCAATATCAATATCAATATCAGGGTGACTTTGAATGTCCCCAAATGACCAACTTTCTCCTGAGTTGGCTCTCTCTCAATATTCAATAGTGATTCTCCTCTTCTTCTCTAGAGAATCTAGAATATTATCAAGGTGAATTTAAATATCCCTAAATATCCAACTTTATTTTGAGTTATCCTATAATCAAATTAGTTGAGTCCTAATCTTCACTAGTTTTCCTTTAACCAAATGGAAAGACCCTAGCATCTAAATCAAGGTGACTTATCCTTGTCCCCTCAATATCTACTCAATAAAACCTTTAAAAATAGAGTCCAAGTCTTCATTGTTTTCAAAGTGGATAGACTCTAATATAAATATATCAAGAATGGATAGAGTTAAGTGGTGGCTTTGATACCACTATTGTATTTTAGGCTTCAATATCTCAAAAATATTACAGGTTCCAATATAATGAAGCCACAATATTAAATGTCGACATATTAATTAATCAAGAGTAGAAATATATATGAGAAATCAAATATATATATCTAGGCCAGTATAATAATGAAAATATCGTTCACTTATATTATCAAATATGAATGTAAATTGGAAAAAATCATTCATGTACAAGTATGAAAAATGCTTACAATATGAATTGCTAAAAATTTGTATACAAGATTTATTATCAATGAGATTGTTTCTCCTTTTTCTCATGTTACATTGTATGGAGATTTATCTCCATAATATAGACATAGTAATATGACTCTTCAATAATTTTCTATTGCACTCCTCACATATCTGGGATATATGACCTTTCATGTTCTTGATCTTTGGCTTCTCATCTTGCCACTTGTATACTATTCTCTTCACTATCTTATTATATGCATACTTGACTCGTACTCTCCTACATGCACTCCTAATACATGACACTTTTCCACATACTAATATTACATATTTGCACACTTACATACATGACACGTGATTATTCTCTCAATATACACTTGCACTCTTACTTACATGATACTTGTGCATTTCCTACACATTGACACTTACATGAAAGGGGAAATATAAAATAATCATATAAACTGTAGAATCAACCCTAATCTATTATATATTTATATTTGTACCATGAAGTTACCATGGGGGTACATTTGCATGTACCAAATAATGTAATATTCTCCAACATCTCATCCATATTATAATGACATTTTAAAAATGATAAAAGTATTATTTTAATAAATAGTTTAACAGTCTCTAAAAGTTAATTGGTCCAATCCATACTTTGACCCATAATCCAACCAACAAAGAAATACTCAAATAATTCATTCAACCATGAAGTCCATATGATATCATCTTCTTCTACTTTAGCATATAAAACTTCTACTCACTTCACAAAATCATAGTCCACTCTACCAAATCTAGACTATTACTTGATTTCATGCATTGATCTATAAATGGATCCCTTGAAATATTGTTTAATCCTTTAGAATATTATTTTGAATTTGGTCCTTTAATATTTGTCTTGTCATCTTTAGCTAAACTTAATACTTCCTCTAACCATGGAGAAAATAATTTAACTTAATTATCTTGTATTAAAACCCCTCTATTAGCTATCCCTTCTATGCATGTGTTCTCTTTCCTTAATGTATGTGTAAACATGATTTCTTCAAACTCTATAGCAAGGTCTTGTATTTCCACAATGATCTCTTGTATGTTCCACGGAGCCTTTGCTTTCCTAAAAAGAAATATTTATTACTATTAGTGAATTTTCAACATATGATTCATATTATCCCCATACTTGTATGTATTTTTAAGTTGTTGATAATCCCATAAAGGTGAATATCCCAATATCTTACATGGGTACAAAAATAATATGATATAAGAATGGTGATTTTATAAACAAGATGTAAGTGTATATGATTCTGATAGGAGTTGTAATAGTGTTGCTCTTTTAGGGTGATAAGGATCATGCCACTAGAATTTTTAAAAGCCCTATAAAATATATAAGATAACACTTTTATATTTATACATTTGATAGGGCATTAAAACATTTGAGCATCACAATTGTTGTAATACTTATGGATATAATAGATTTGGATAAGGATATTTTGCTATCATCAACATCTATAAATATTATAGTATTCATCATATGGTAAAATTGTTAAGGATGAGAGCAATTCTTATGATACTAATGATTAATAGGTGCTCTAAGCTATTTTATTTTCTTTGTTTAGGATATATGTGTAGTCTAATAATGAAACTTTGTATAGTTCATCATGATATTTACATTAAATAAATATGAACTAAATGTCATTTCCTAGTTAGTATAGGAATGATTTTTGTATTTCTTATGGTTACTTTCATTGATAATCTAGGATTGTGAAACAATTACTCTATACTGTAGGTTTTAGAACATGTTCCCAAGCACATATTGAAGCACATTTCTATGCTTTAGAAGAACACTTAGCTATAAAGGAAAATAGAAAGGAATATGACATGGGTGGATTGCTTAGATACTCTATTTTGCAAAGGAAATTGACTCAAAATAGATACGTAGGGATTCTAGAAGACTAGTTGGAGAGAGGCTATTCATAATGGCTGATGTCTTGACTGATACATTGGTAGTTGTATCAGATCTAGCACTCTTACCAAGATAGAGTTGTGGTTATCAACAACACATGTAGTTTTATCCTACCATTTGGGTGAATGCTATTCTAGGAATCCATTGTTATTTTCTTTAGATTCAACCAATGAATACTCATAGTTACTATTTGTTTAAACTATTGTAACAACCATGAGGTAACTATAGGTAGAATATATTATGAAAAACAATATTGTTAGTTTTTATTCCTAGGAAAGTGACCTTGATTTATAGTAGGTGTCATGACACTTAAGAGTATTATTATTATAAATAATCACCCTTAGAAAAAATTAATAGGTTATATGGAGATAGAAGATAGTTATTGAATTAGAAGATTGTTGTATATTGGATTTCTAGTATCTTTACAACTATAATAAGAGTATATTTTACTAAACTATGTGTTATTGTGCAATTAGAGTAACTTCATTTTGATTTAGTTCTCTTTATCAAATGAAGAGCAATGACCTAATCTCTCACTCTAATAAAGAGATACTATTTGTCTTTCTTAGATTAGTATGTTGATTTCAGTGTGTTGATTAGAATAGTATTATGTTAATAAAACTTTCTTGCACATTTTTTGTAGTAGTTATAAATTGATTATATTAAGTGTTGTGATTTAATTTCAAGGCTAATTAATTTTTTGCAAATTTTTGTAAAATTCTATTCTGTATTACTTTAAATTTTCATTACAAACCTAGAAACTCATTACCCAGAATACCTCTTCTAGTGATTAGTACATATAGCCATAAGACACCATCCCAAATTGAATTTTTTTGAATGAAAGAGGAATAATGACATACATCACTTTTTTGAATTATTATCAGGTATGTTGATGTTGCTAAGGACCTATTAAGGTATTGATATGGACTAGTTTACAATGCAATACTATGGTATTTTGCATTTTCATTTTAACACTTCCTTTTTAAAATATTTACATTTCACTTTAAAAATTCTTTCTTTTTTAATAGACAAACCTAGAGACTCAAGGGGTAGATTCACTAATCAAACCCCTTGACAAACCATAGGTTGGATGCCATCATGCCCATAGGTCATATCAATTAATGAATTGGCCATAATAAGTGTGCCTAACCATTCATTACACATAAGTGAAGGGAAAGGAAGTTTTGGAGGACCACATTTGTCAATAGAAGGATTGTTAAGCTACATTGAATATTCTATAGAATAATCCAATAGCATTCCACTGACCTAGAATTATTCATAATCCCAAGGAAATTTAATGAAACCTATAATTTTTGTTGTGGATATTCTAAAATGGGAGATATACAAATTAATGAAAATGAAAACCATAATACTGATGGAATCAACACAACTAGGACCTTCAGATGTTCTATTAGATGCAATCCATATGAGGAAGCCCCCATGAAAAATATTTTACCAATAATACTACCAATATTTAGGGGGATTGTATCTAGGGATCCTAATTAGTTCTTATTTGAATTCAAGGTATTATTTCAAACATATGATTATGGACAAGATAACAATAAACTTAAACTAATAATGACTATGTTAAAATATTTGTCCATGAGGTGATTTATGGGATTAAACCCAAACTCAATATATACATGGGCTAAAATGGAAAAAGTATTTTTGGATAAGTACTAGAAATATTGTAGGGTCAAGGATCGAAGGGAAGAATTATTTTGAATGAAACAACAAGATGAGAAAAACTTAGAAGATTATATTGATAGATTCATCTTCATCCAAAGATGATGTGGAGAAGGTATGGACAAAGAATTATGTAAAATTATATTCTTAAGTAGATTACAAGATGAATCCCATGATGCTTTAAACCTCATAGGGAGAGGCAACATAAATAAGATCAATTTGAAGATGTCACTGATATTTGTAGAAATTACTCGAACATTAGGCTTGGTAAATGTTCTTATAAGGGAAAGTCAAAAACTTGCAATGACATAGGACGAATAATGGAGGAATTATCAAATCTCAAAATTAACATCTTAGTGCATCTTAATACTACACTGGATGGAATGCAAGGTAGAAATAAATTTAATGAACCCCTAGTAGTGTATTTTCCTATATGTAGAATAACAAACATGCTCTCGATGAGTTCCCCTTGAAGAAAAATGTTATATGTAGAATTTGCAAAAAAAAACATTCCACCAATCAATGCCACTTTTTGCTAAAAATTAAGAACATTATCTCCATGAGTCAACAACCCATGAAAGAACTCAACTTCCTAGGGAAAAGAAATAATTACAACCATTAAATTATATATATATAGGAGAGTTGGTCACAACCACACTATTTTTAGTAACTATAACAAGTGTAGGGTTCAAACCACAAGGAATGCTCCCACTAAACCTATTCCACCTTGTTATTGTTAACCCAACGTGAAGGGGACCACCGGTTTCTTGAGATTCATATAACCATCGATCTAGCACGCACTCACATGATTCAAATCAAACTACTACCTTTGCAAATAGACTAACTTTGAGGTTTGAACCTAGGTATCTTCTTGGTAAGTGCCTGGCCAGAAAAACACTTACTAATCCACCTAACCTTCGGGGGTATAATTTAAATTATATAATAAATTAAACCTAAAATAGACCTTTTTCTTTCTTATTGAAAATAAAGAGTATTTACTTCCAAATTTTAAAAATAAAAATAATATATTTTAATATTATGTATATCAAACTATATCACTTAGGCTTCTTGGATCTACTATTATATATATATGGAGAAGCATTCCACTATTCTTATAACCTTATATTTTCTAGTCTAATTTATATGAGGAGAATTAGTTTTGTGTTATTATAGATATTAAAAATTTTGATATTCAATTCTCACTCATACAATTTACAATATATCCAAGTTTAATTATATCATACCACACTATAAAAAATAAAATTATTATAATAATATTAAAAATTTAAAAAACAAATCACTTATAAATCTCATTATGTAGGATAAGGTGCATTGGTACATTTCTTACACATGCATATACATTATTTATTTAAAAATAATATTAACTTTACAACTTAGGTGCATTATTTTGTAGAATAATATAGAACCTTATATCTTAAATACATAATAAAAAAATTACAATAAATTTAATTTATAACTTGGATCATATATAAATATCTTCATGTGTATCATGATCTAAATTATATGAAAAACAAAATTTCATATTTATTTTATTAATAAATATCTATAATATAATATTTTTTTAATATTTGTACTTTTATCTTTAATAAAAAAATGTAACCCCTTTTAAATTAAAAAAGAACATTTCTTATGTTCATGATTGAATATGTACAAAACATCGAAGTTGACTGTGTGGGAAATATTGGACATGATATTGCATAGTATTTTTATCCTTTCTAGATATCTCATTATCCTCTTAACAACAAAACAATGTTGCTTATCTAGATTGGACATGAATCTACTTACAACACCCACTACGTGGGCTAAAGCAGGTTTTGTACACACCATTGCATACATGAACTTTCCAAATGTACTTGCATATGATACATGAGTCATTTCCTCCTCTTCTTTCTTGTTCTTTGAAATCATTTCATTTGACAATGTCACTCCCACTTGAGATGGAGTGTTCATAGGAGTGCTCTTATCCATTCTAAAGAGTTCAAGGAGATCTGCTATGTATTTTCTTTGGATTATCCAAAGCCTTCTTGTCATGCAGACTCTCTTGACTTCAATACCCAAAAAATAATGCAATGAACCTAAGTCTTTCATGTCAAATTTCCTTGACAATTCACACTTTGTCCTTTTTACCAACTCCTTTGAGTCACTAAGCAAAATAATATCATCAAAATACAAGACTAAAATAATGAAGTGATTTACCTTTTTCATGAAGTAGATGCAATGATCTCCATAACTTCTTGTGAAACCATGCTCAATCTCATGTTTGTCAAACTTGTGGTACCATTATCTTGGAGATTGCTTCAATCCATAAAGTAATTTATTACACTTGTAGACCAAATTACTACTCTCACTTGCTACAAAATATTTTGGTTGTTGCATATAAATGTCCTCATTGAGCTCTCCATGAAGAAAAGTTGTCTTCACATCCATTTTATCAATTTCCCAATCAATAGTAATGTGATTGAAGCAAGTTTTGCCATAGGAGAGAAGGTTTCATTAAATTCTATACCCTCTATTTGAGCATATTATTTTTCCACCAACATTACCTTATATATTTCTATTGAACCATCAAATTTATACTTTCTCTTAAAAATCCATTTACAACCAACTCCTTTCCTATCCTTAGGTCATGGTTGCAAATCCCAAGTTTTATTTTGTTCAAGTGACCTCATTTCTTCTTCCATAGAATTTTTCCAATGAATTTCTTCATCACTATTAAAAGCCTCTTTGACACATCTTGGCTCATCACACATGGAAGACAATGCAAAATAACTAAAATCACTTGGTTCATAGCCAAACCTATCAGGTGCTCTTCTATCACTTGATCACTTTGTTCAATTTTTGATCCTTTGAGTTCTATCTCATTTCCTAGTTGTACTTCATCATGAATAGGGTGATCACTCTCATGATTACTCCATAGTAGTTTCTTCTTGCTATTGTACTTGATTTTCATCATTAAATCCACTTACAAGTGGTTGCATCTCACGTAATGGAGTTGAAATAATACTGACACTTGTATTTGGTAACACTTGCTGATAAATTTCAACCTACTAATTTTTATTTTAGAAGTTATTCCTTGTTGTTCCTCATTTCCTTGAGTATCCAGATTTGATTGCTTTTCACCAACAAACTCTTCCTTGAAGATGACATCTCAACTATATGCATGGCGATGTTCTAATAGGATCCATAACTTGTATCCTTTGATTCCTTCACCATACCCAATGAAAATTCATTTCACTAACGTGTTATCAAGTTTTCTACTATTCTCCTTAGAAACATGCATGTAGGATTCACATCCAAAGACTTTTAGATGTGCTATTCTAGTCTTCTTACCACTCCAAGCCTCCTATGGTGTCATTCCACCCAAAATAGAGCTAGAAGATAAATTATTCACAAAATTTTTTGTATCTAAAGCTTCAGCCCAAATTTTTTTGCTTAAGTGTGCGTCCTCTCTCAAGCTCCTTGCCTTCTCCACTAAAGGTTATATTTAACCTTTCTGCAACACCATTTTTTTGTGGGGAGTATGGTGTAGTTTTTTGCCTTGCAATGCCATGCAACCTACAAAATGCATCAAAACCCTTGGAGCAATACTCACCTCCATTGTAATTCCTTAGTGCTTTTACCTTCTTCCCTATTTGTCTTTCAACTTTAGTCACAAAGACTTTGAACATATCCAAAGCACTACTCTTATGTTTCATGGAGTATACCCAAGACTTCCTTTAGAAGTCATCAATGAATGTGATAAAATATTTGGACCTTCCCATGGAAGCCACTTCCATTGGTCCACATATGTTAAAATGTATTAATTCAAGAATTTATTTGCTCATATATTCACTTGAATTAAATGAAACTCTTTTTTGTTTTCCCATCACAATGCTTCAAAAAAATCAAATGAATCAAAATTCATACCTTCCAAACCTCAAATAGTTTTCTTGTTGCACATATTGCGTAGGTTCTTTTCTCGAAGATGTGTTATCCTCCTTTGCCACAACATCATTTCTGACATCTTTCTTATTGTATGGTATTTGTAGCTCTCTCTTGAGCTTGTATTTGCACTACCAACATCAACAAGGACTGCATCTAACTTGTACAAGGTTCCATGTCCTATACCTCTAGCCAAGACCATTGCTCCATGAACTAACTTACACTCATATTTGCCAAAGAGAGTCTCAACACAAGCCTCTCCAAGTTGACTTACCAAGAGTAGGTTCCATGTCAATCTTGGAACATGTCCTACATTTGGTACGATCTTGATCATTCCATCACTAAGCTTAATTCTTACACTACCTTTACCAACAAATTCATAGTAATAATTTTCACCAAGGAATACTTTGCCATAGTGACTTGGTTCATAGTCCTTGAACCACTCTCTATGTGGTGTCATGTGAATTGGTTCATAGTCTAGAGTCAATTGACCATGCTTCATATTGGGCATTTTTTTATCAAGCATGTAGCAATATGAAACCTCCCTTCACTGGTTGATGGAGCTACTAAAGGTTCTTGTTTTTATTGGAAAGATCAACCTTGCACTCGATTTTCTTGTGCCACTTTTTCTTGCATCTCCAAAAAATAATTTCTTGCTTCTTTCCTTTGCTTGGGAATATTCTTCTTGATTTGGACCTATAGCCATTGTCATTGAATCTATCACCCCTTCTTTCTCTACTTCGTCCTCTATTCCCAAAAGCCAAGGCTTCTGAGTTCATAGTAGGTTCAAAGGTCTTTATTCTAGTTTCTTCTTAGAGCAATTGACTAATGATCTCATCCTTCTTGAGATTTTCCACTTGTGTGCTCCCACTGATTTGTAAGATCAGATTGTCCCATGAGTTTGGTAAGCTACAAAGGAAACAAATACATTGTTCCTCTTATTTGATCTCATCACCAGTTGATTTCAATTGATTTACAAGAAAATTGAAGGTGTTTAAATATTCAACCATATTTCCTCCATCAACCATTTTTAATTCATATAATTTATTTCTAATAAATATTAAATTCATGAGTGACTTGGCTCCAATAACATTCATTAATACTGAATCTATCAAGTTCAAACCAATCAAGGCAATAGCTTTGACATTTGTCTTGTCCTATTTTTCTTGACTAATTGTTGTTGGCTTTGCATCCTTGATTATAGTCTCATTCAAAAAAAATTCTACAAGGAGATATTTCATTTTCAACTTCCACAAGTTGAAATTATGTCCATTGAACTTTTCAATGACAAAATTGCTATGATCCATTCTTTGCTCCAACACGTTAGCACAAAATACCCAAATAAGGTCCCTCACACTTCCAGAGTTTCCTCAACAAAGCAACAATTCAATGTTGCCTCAACTCTAATACCAATTGTGAAAGAAGAAACAACAACAATTGGAGCAAACAGAATAAACATAGGCAAAAAAACAGCTGAAAAATAATGAACACCAAGAAACAGGGATACTCAGCCCTGTCTTCATTAATTT